>APFE031270356.1:0-33137 GCA_000404065.3 Pinus taeda | reverse complement strand
CACGCTCAGTCTCGTAGCTAGCCCTACGAGGATAGGAGAGGGCTCTCTCCGGGTCAAACTCGGCAAAAGGTAATCAAGAAGGCTCGAGATGACCGAATTGATGACTAATTTTAGGCTAGGTATTTAAGTACAAAGAGTTTAGAATTGATTTTTTATGATTTTGTTGAAATCAAGGGAAAGGCAATTTTGGGTGCGGGGATGAGGCACAGTTTTTGCAGAGGTCTGCTTGGGGCAAGATAGGCAATTGTTTGATGCCTTAAAGCAGGTGAGATGGATAGATCAGACCGGTGAGAGGCTAAGGAGAGCAAGGGGTCTCAAGGATTCTCCTTAAACTGAAGAAAACATAGAATATTAAACAAATTTAAAGGCAGAGCATAGCAATTTCATGGATTCTACCTTAACACTTCATTTGATTAATAAGAGAATATTCCAATAGAGATAATGATGCACATACACAACTTACAAGTACTGAAAGAAACACACCATCAAGACATAAAGCCACATGGATCCCAAGTAGTGCTGCAAAATCCTGGTCTTTCCTTTGCCAAAAATGCTGGTAAAATATGTACAATATAGTAGACTATCCCAAGAGTCCAACCTCTGCTACTGAATGAAAACTTACATATATAGACCAAGCTATCCTCATTCCCTAACCTCTAGGGGTCGATCTCCCCCTTCTAGGAGCAGTTTGAACAAATTCTAAACATAGAGCAAGAATCTAGATGGTCAAACAACCTGCCTCTATAAAGAAGGAAACTAATTCATTACATTGATTTCTTGCTAATTTGTGAATGAATAATCTAGAAGAAGGTAAATAAGTTCCATGTTACCTTACATACATCAAATTACATCATGTTGGGTCAAAAATTACATCAAAGAGTGAAACTGGTGGAAATTAGCCGAAGTCCTGAGCTGAAGGTGAAAATCTGGGCCAAAAATTGTATGCGTAGCGCCCCTTTGAGCCTGTTTTTGGAGCACTTCCTGACATCCAAATTGAGCTCATGATAGCTCGTTGGAAAGCCGTGGATGTCTAATTTCCAACCAAAGTGGAATTTTTCAATTTGGAGCTCATTTGCCCCCTCAAAACGGAATTCTCCCAGAGGTACTACATGCAGTTGGAAAAGGTGGCAGCAAGGTAGTTTTCATGATGTTTTTGGACATTTTGACCATCTAGAACTTGATGGAATGCCTTGGCAGTGGATGTACAAGTGTATTTCTTCATGACAAATCCAAAACTACAAGACATTTTTCAATTGGACCTCCCAATCTTCAGGGTAGCGCGCTACGCGTAGAACCCAAAAACCTGTTTTTCAAGCCAAAATTTTTGAAATGACAAAATTTTCTCTAAATGAGCCCAAAATTGGAGTGAAGACCCTCCATCATGTATCATGCTCAGCTAGTGAAGCCTCGGCGAAAACTCGAAGCGGATCAGGCCTTTTGTGTCGTTTTTTGTACTTTGCTCAAACACCTTTTGAGGACCTTGATTCTCGTTTTACAAACATGCATGCGAACCCAATAGTGAGTCTTCATGTGACGAAGCATGTCCTTGTCCCTATTTGCCTTCGCCAACAACTTCTCCAAATGAGTGTTGACCTGGATGAGCATTGATTCTCGATCAATAGGTGTCAAATCACCGAGTCTCCTTCGGGCCAATTCCCGGTCTTCGCGGATCTTCCGCAGCTCATAAAGTTCATACTCATCTTCCAACTGCTTGTTGCGCTACTCTAAGTAGTTGATCACCCATTTAGCTATCTGCAATTTCTTTTGCAGCGAATCATTCTCGGCCCTTTGCTCTCGGATGATCTCCTTTATCTCAGAACTAGGAGAACTAGCATCAACATCAATGATATCTGTGTCATGGCCTCCTGAAGGACCCTCGTCAACCATGGGTCTCTTGCCCCTGTCCTGACTCTGTACCTGTGCTGTAGACAGAAGCGAGACCCCTTCCACATGATGTGGAGATAATACTCGCTCTGCTGATGGTGTCAACGAGACCCCTTCCACCCCGGGTGGAGATAGTACTCGTCGTGCGACTGCAAATAAGGCCCTGTGGCCTTTTTGATATGTCACATATACTGGAGCATCAACATGCTCGGTCTCAGGAATGTTAAACTGCTGTGAAGGCCCTCCCTCATCATGAACTAACTCTGGTGGTGGCGGAGGCACTGTGAAAAGGTCACGAGCAATAAAATTCTCCCATGTAATGCCCTGTTGTGTCAGCTGATGAATCACCACGATTTTGATCAATGCATAATGGTATATGCTCCTTTGTTGCTGTTCTGGGCTCTTCTTTTGCACTAAAGGCACCATCCTCTCTATGTTGCGAAACATAAAATATGGGATGTTCATCAGGCGCACCCTTGTAAAATGCATCAATAAATGGACATGGTATGCATAAAGACGTGAGAATCTTCCCTCACAACTGAAATATCGGATGATAAGTTTCATCAAAGGTGCAAACCGATCATTCAGGTAGTGGAAAGGAAAAACTCTACTCAAGTGCCTTATATACCTTGGTTTAATATATGGCTCATAATATGATTTCTCTAGATGCTGACGCTTATTCCATTTCTCCCCGATATTCGGAATTCCTATGGCCTCTGCAATGGTTTCTGGTGACAAAATTAAATTAACTCCAACAAGGTTCACATGGCCATCATGTAAATGGAGAACAAACAAGCGAGCTAATTCACGATGATGCTGAAACTGTGAAATTAGCTCACAAAAATGATAGCATGATTGGTGGCGAAAGCAATCCATGGAAAGTGGGCAAGCTTGTAATTGTACCATAGAAGTGGGTTCTTCTCTGAGATGTTTACCACCTTTGCCACCTTTACGAGGTCTTTGTGGCACATTTCCCTCCGTGGTGGAATCAATTTCATTTTCTTGCTCATAGGATGACTCTGAATCTGACATGGTTTTGAGAACAAAATAGGTGCGATAGGAAGGCTGCAATGTGTATGTTGTAGGTGTGAAGAAATCTCAATTTCAATGTATCCTCAAAAATCCAGTTGAAGCATCATAAACATTCTGCCATAATGAGTATTTTGTTTGCTATATTTGGGCATAAACAATCACAAAGATGCTGCGGTATGAAGTGTTGTTGTCTACAATGTTTACAATGTTTTTAATACCCTATACAAAGCCTCAACAAGGGCCTAGGGTTTGATTTATTTTCTTAAACCCAACATCACTTGCATTTCTTTCAAACACACATTAAACACCATTCAACTTGATGCTTGAGTCAAAGGAGACACCTACTTGTAGTTGCCGGGGTGATTTGATGAGTTTTAGGCACAAAACACAGTGCTGTAATGGATGCGTAGTGCCCCTGTTGTATGCGTAGCGCACCTCCCTGTGTGTAGCGCCTGTGTTAATTTAGACAGGATATGCGCGCCCAATGTGTAGCGCACCGCTCAGTGCGTAGCGCACCAATCCTATGCGTAGCGCGCACCTCCACTCTACCTCTAGGGTTTGAAACTCAGTTTTTCGCCCTCCACTCTTGACAATGCTTTCTTTCTTGGATATGTGGCGAAGTAAAAGACTTGTTTCACTTTATATACACCCACAAAATATCTCATTTGAATAAATTAACTTCAAAACCCATTTTGTAAAGTTTGGGCATTTTCACTTTTGGTCTATTAATACAATGATGCTTTTTTATTTCCTTTTGCTTTTGTGAGGTTTGGGCTGAAGCTCTTTGTTGATTTTTTGTTTGCAGGGATAGCTGTAACATACTTTGGCAAAGGAGACTAAGGCTGCACTCGAACATTTGAAGGGTTGAAAATTTTGACAATTTCTTACAAAAATGAAAAAGCGACTTATCTTCAAAACGGAGTTTTGAAGAGAAGTCCTAATTCAACTATACAATAATGAAAATTATTGAAATGATGATCGATCAAACACATCCCTCTGGCCTGCTGGTCTCCTAATACTTTGCAAGACAAAAATGACTCAACCCTAGACCTAAAACCTAAAAATTTAAAACATGATTGTGAATGACCTTGGAAAACTTTATTTTAATGCATAAACCTGAACCAGCAGTGCCAAACACGAGGGGAATGAGTGACACACAACCGCTCCATCAGAGTTATGGCATGCCTAACGAAATGCAACTGATCAAACAGATGGGACACCTAAAACATGAAATGCAAAAAGAGCTTTTGATCTCTGATGGAGGGATAACTAGACCGACTCTAACAGGTGGAACAGCTGTCAGTTGGATTTTAAAAATCTAAAGTGTTGTTGTACTTTCAACAACAGAAGCAGAGTATGTTGCTGCTACAGAGGCTAGTAAAGAAATGATTTGGTTACAAAGGTTTATGGTGAATTGGGTAAGGAGCATGATAAGGGCACGTTATACAGTGATAGCCAAAGTGCCATTCATCTTGCAAAGAACTCAGCATTTCATTCCAGGACTAAACACATACAGCTCAAGTACCATTTCATACGATCAGTGTTGGAAGATGGATAGTTGAAGCTGGAAAAGATACACGCTAGCCAGAATCCTGCAGATATGCTAACAAAAGTTGTAACCAGAGAGAAACTGAGAACATGCTCAGTTTCAATTGGTCTTCAAGGATGACGATGAAGATGAGAAACAGCCAGGTCCAAGAGAGGAGTCCTTGTCCAGCAAATGAAGCAGCGGTGGAGTTGCTACAATCATTCTCCAAGTGGGAGATTGTTGTGTGTGGAGCATGATTATTCAGAGGTCTTTGTTTCAGCCGGATGTATACCCCAGGAAGTTTGTACACCCCTCCACGTGGGGGGTGCGGGGGGGACTTGTCCCCCCAGCGGGGGTCCAGGGGGGGCGATCCCCCCCAGCTAGGGGATTTGGGGGCTAGCGGTCCCCGGCGGGGGCTAGGGAGTAGCACCCCCGAAGCTAAAAACAGATGTAAAATTGCCTTGTAAAATTATAGTAATTACTAGTCAATCTAGGCCATTCATTAGGCGGATGATCTGACCGTAGAACTTATGTTTAGTTTAGGGTTTTTTTCCCTAGAAGGAAACCCCTCTCTTTGTATGAGGGCATTGTATTGAGTCTGTGTAATATATGTGTATTCTCCGAGCGAGAAACAGAGAGGTGAGACTGTGAGAGAAAAATAGAGGATATTACAGCGGATCTACTGTAGGTTGTGTCTCTTCATTTTGTTGGATAATAGAAAGGAAGGACTGGCTATTCGGGGTGGACGTAGCCCAAACTGGGTGAACCATGTATATGTGTGTCTCTCTTGTTTTATGTGTTTTCTATGTTTATATTTTTGCAATAATTTATGTGTTCCATTGCTCCGTAATATATAATCTCATAACACTCTTGTCCTTGAAAGATAACTTTGTATCCTTTTTGTGTCAATTGGCCAAGACTTATCAAATTATGTTTGATACCAATGACATAATATACCTCTTAGATTGTATTTGGCTCCCCTTGCTTGGTAAGAATGTTCACCACTCTTTTTCCATCTACATCCAAAGTCTTGTCAGTTCCCAAATTTACCTTTGTCTTCACAAATTGATCCAAATTTGCAACCAAATTCTTGTTTCGTGTCATGTGGTTACTGCAACCACTATCTAATAGCCACACATTATCAGAAGGCTCATGCATGGTATGTCAAGCTAGGAACATGGAGTTAGTACTCTCTGTAGTGACATTAGCTCTCTTGTTTCCTTGATCAACTATCCTCTTCCTACAATCACGAGCATAATGACCAAATTTATTGCAATAATAATATATCACATTTGATTATTGCTGAAGCTTCTACAATTTCTTCTACTTTCATGTTCATGCTCTTCTTGGCCATCTCTCTGACCACCATGTCTTTCGCCTTGTCCTATGCCTCTCGATCTACTTCTGCCTCGACCTTTGTCTCTTGAAATAGAAACCTAACTTTTGAAAACAGTTTCTAAAGTGGAATCCTTATTTCTGGCTATCCTTGCCTCATGTGATAGAAGTAATCCCATCATCTCATCAACTGCCAATTATGTCAAATCCTTGGCTTCTTCTATTGTTACCATAACATCAAATTTGGTAGACAAAGATGAGATGACCTTCTCAACCACTATTTGATCTTTAATATCCTCACCCAAATTTTTAACTGATTTACGACAGTCATGATCCGATTCATGAAAGAACTGATGTCCTCTCTCTCCTTCATTTGCTAAAGACGTGATCTTAATCTTCTGGAACACTCTTCGGTCTACTCTTTGCTCGATAACCTGCAACGCTTGTGCATTCTTATTTTTGTCTTTCTTCCATAGATCCCTTTCTAGATTAGTGAGAGTTTGTTCTCCTGCTTCATCCTTAGGTTTTGAAAACCCAAACTAAACATAATTCCAAACATTATGAACCTGCAACGTGGTCACCATCTTAATAACCTACACATCATAATCCTTCACTATGAAGGATGGAAATTTAAGAAAATCATCTTTTTCAAAAAAAACTTCCCTTATAAAAACTTAAAACTCCTCTAATAATTTTATAAAAACACTTTATAAAAATACCTCTTTAAGAAATTCCTTAATATAATAAATACCTTTTCAAAATCCCTTAAAAACCTTTATATAAAAATCTCTTTTTTAAAAGCTTATTAAAAAGATTAAAAACACTTTCATATAAAGTTTTCCAAACTTGTACGAATCCTTTTAAAAACCCTTATGAACTCATATAACTCCAAAGACGCACGAAGACTTTTGACGTTGGTGCTTTCGTGTTTAATCGTCCTTTCTGGTACGTCAAAAAAGTCACGTTCTTGAAATTTTGAAGTGACTTTGTAAATTTCGAGGGTGCTCTTACTACCTTAGTGAAAATAACCCACCAACGCACCTTTCGATGGTTTCCCAAGCGTTGCATTGCGAAAAGTAAATAGTTGCCTGGTAGGTTAAAATTAGGTTAAAAGAGAGAGAGAGGACGCCCTCCACTCTTTTGACTTTACTGAAAATAACCCACCAACGCATTTGCCGATGGTTTTCCACGCGTTGCAGGGCCAAAAGTAAATAATAGTTTGTCTTGTAGGTTAAAAGAGAGGGAGCGGGAACACTTATCAAATAATTTTAATTATTTAATAATTTTGCAAACCACAAAGTTAATTGATTTTTTTTACTTGCCCTTGAGAGGGAGAGGACGCCTTCCGCTCTTTTGATTTTAGTGAAAATAACCCACCAACGCATTTTTCGATGGTTTTCCAAGCGTTAAACTAAATAAGAGTTAAGTTTGCCTCGTAAGTTAAAAACATCAAATAATTTTAATTATTTAAAACAAATCAAATAATTTTAATTATTTAAGATTTTGTTGCTTATTATTATTTAATATTTTTATAAACTGCAAAAATAATTGATTTTTTATTTTTATTTATTTTTATTTTTTAACTAGTTACAGGGATATTGTGATTTTTTTTGGTTTTGATATTAAATTGTTGGAAATGCAGAGGAGCTTAAACACAAATTTTACATACACTGATCACGCAAGAACTTGGTTAATTACAATGAATTTGGTAAAAGATATTTAACTTTTTCCAACTAATAACTCTCCTACCAAACACTAAATTCGTCTTCCACTTAACTCAACTTTACTCACCCCTTAGTTAACCAACTCTCTAACTTTAAATAAATCTCCTTGAGCGAATTAATTAACTATTTTAACAAATATTATTTTTGACTGGGAGACAAAAAAAAAAAAATGAGATATCGAGTGTCAATCACCAACTAATATGTTGTGGTAGCAGGAAGCAAAACTCCCTCCCAAAACCTCCTGGAACTCAAGCTATAGACAAACATTGACCAAAAAAATGCTAAGAAAACCAGGGGTTGCAAAGTAGATTCTAGTGTGACAATGTGCATTATACACCCTTGTGAATACAATTCATGTAATAAATTTTGTATTATTTTTTAATAAATTAAACTTTATATTTCCAATTTTAAAATAAATTTATTAAAATAATTATATTATCACTAATATACATATTATTATTATAAATACTAATTTTTATTAAATAATTCATTTATATAACATGTACTCTTAGTAATATTCTTTTATCAAAAATATTTATAAATATTTTTATTTCTAAAAATTTTGTACTAATTTTATTTTCCAAATATTTATTCAATTCAATTTTGTTATATTTGAAAATTATAATACAACATAGGTGATAAATATATCTTTCCACAAAATAATTACTCCTAATTTTTTATATATTTTTTTTTTGAAAAATCCATTTTGAAATTCAAAATATTCTCATTTAAAATTTTCATAAAAATAAAACATTAACCCAACCAATACATTAATACTTATTATTTAGCTAATAACTAAATACTTGACCAGATAATAAAACAACACAATAAAATGATATCTTCATTACTTAACTAGGAAGTAGATAATTGACAAAAGAATAAAACCACAATAAGGTAAGAATAACATAACACAATACATGGGGATTGAAAAAGACATATAGCATGGACTTAAAGAAGGTTCTTAACAAAATATCAATTTAATGAATGGATTAGTGCTCTTTGGTTAACAAGTTAAAAAATCATCAAAGAGATAATACTATATAAATAAACGATGTTATTAAGATAGGGAATAATACTAATAATAATTTTTTAAATCTATTAAAATAAACATATTTTATTTCATAAAATTATTTTTAATTAATTAAAAAATAAAAAAGCTTTTTTATCACAATTTTTTTTAATAAGAATATTAATAATAGATATTTTAATGTTTATTTATTTCACTATTTGATTCATTTTTTTATAATTATTAATAAAACAATATAACTATGTCAATGTAAAAATTAAATTAAAAAAGATAATAAAGAAATAAATAAGATTGAAAAATAAAATTAGTATTTATATTTACAATTACAATTATAATTAATAATTTTATATCTATCAAGCACTTAAAGGGATCAAATTTATCACGCCCCCAAGCCTACGATGGTCTTTCAACCGTGCCGGCGAGGTGCGGCACCACCAAACACTTTCTTTTTAACAATACTTGTGCACATGGACTACGCCTAATTCACAACCGTGTACTTAGTTTGTGCTTCTCAACCAAGTATAATATTAGTTATCCTTTATATCAATGAACACCCATAATTATTCATTATCCACAACAATTATAAAAGAGAACAACAATTGCACGATATAAAGGGGAGGGGCAACTCCTGAACAAGTCTGCTCAACAATATATTATATCAGTCTTTCAATAATACAATCATCAAGTATGCTTGGCAAAACTCCAAGTCTATACTTAGCCAAATTTTACAACCGAGGCATAAACCTCCCTTTACAACATTCGTGCCAATCTTGCATGGTAGGAGGGTGCTCACCCGAGACACCAATAACTCCACTTCAAGTCCTAAACAAATCTGCAACCAACATCCGGCACACTGTGCCAACCTTCGACCGTCCACAAGAAACACCAAGTATGCAACTTCACCAAGTAATGCGCATGAGCTATGCGCACTCCTCCCTTTTTGCGCACTTCCTCTTGCCCTATGCGAAGAGCACAAGTGATGCATTGAGTTGATTGATCATTGGATGTTCAAATGAATGCCAAACGCTTGTCTATATATACGCTTGGTTGGAGGGTGATGGCTTGCCCAACCGACCCCCTAACGTGTGGCTTACACACCCACAAATCTACCATAGAATAGTCGGCCAACCCCTCAAGTACGCCCATGCACATCGGGTATAAGAACGCCATCGTTCCATGCCATTTTACTAAGTGTCGCAAAGTCGTACTTCTATCGTCGCACCGTTTCGTCACATTTCTTCCGCACTTCCGTCGTTCGCCCAGTTGGTCGAACCCGCCCGTCGCACCGTCACACGCCCATCGTGCGTGTGCACCCAGTCGCCCGGCACCCGCCCGTCGCACAATCAAGAAGGCGTTACATCCTCCTCCACCTGAAGTCGTTGTCGTCGTCGACAACATACCATTCTCCAAGTATCAATCCATGATGTCAACTCCTCCACATATGGAAAACATCCCTGCAACATATGTAGGGCTCCATCTCCACCATGTCTCATCTCAGCAACCAACTGTCACCAAAATAGTCCATACCAAAGTATGTCATAGATGTCCATGATCATCGACCACCTGCCACAATCTCTCCATGCTGCTCTCCACCATGGAAGGCGGGTCCCTCCAACTCAAGCTACATGCCCACTGCAACAATGTGTCAACTCCATCATGTCACCAACTCCATCATGTGCAAAACTGCCCATGATACAACAAGTGCTAACACACCTCAACCATGTGCCAACATCTCATCAATCTGTCAAGTGCTCCATATGAACACCTCTCTCCATCCATGTGTCCCCCTCATGTAGTCTCTCTCTCAAGTGTAGACCCCATAGTTCCATCTTTCTTCATATTGGTACCCCTCATGACTTGAACTAGTTGGGTAGCTAGTCCAACCATATGCCCAAACCACAAGAATGCACATCCTTATGTCACCATTAGTCTTTCCCTTGACTTCTGCTACATCTCGGACTCATCAAGAATCTCCCATGCTCAGGTCCATGGAATCTCCATCCCATCTGCAACATGATCAAGCCATGGTTGAGTTGCACAAGAGTGTACAACCTCTCCACTAGCTCATGCAAGTCATAATAGCATCTGCACAACAATCTTTGCTTCGGCATACTCCCATAGAATGTCCATGAATGACAACTCTACTCATGCTCCCACTTAATGTTCCTGCACAACTGTCATGCCCCATGTCTCCAACCTGATGTCCATGACATTAGTTGTCCATGATGTCCAACCCATGTAGGCTCCCTCCCAACATCTGGCTATTTGAACCCAAGTCTGCAATCTGTCATAAAGAAGCCTCCCTCCAAGGCCCCTTGCAAAGTTGATGTGGTTCCTCCCTATCAAGGCCTCCACACCAACCTATCTCCAAGGTTGTCTATAGAGAAAGGAGAGCCAGGAAGTTTCCTCCCTGACTCTCATCCACCCATGTGTCGGATTGATGTTGTGTCCTCAAGTATCTATGCACAGCCTCAATCTTCTCACATGTACATCCAAGCTCCTTGAGCTTGTCCTTCGTTAACTGAAAGTCATATATGCCCATAGCATACCTACAAAAGTCCACTATGCCAGCAGGATCTCTACCCTCATAATCCTCATCAACCACTGCCTCTGAAGTAGTACTAAGACTCCCTTCTTTTGCAACCCCATTGTGAAGATCATTAGTAGAACATGTCTCTGTCAAGTGTCTCAAGGTTCGTGAGACTGCCTTCTCACTTGCCTCATTCTTCCTCACCCTTGCAACGACGTCAATCAACTTCCCTTCCTTCGTTGTTTGAGTCATACTCCCAAGTCCTCTTTGCTCCACATCCTTATGCTTTACATTCAGATCTTTGTGATACAAAGTCATAGAATTCATCCTCAGTGTATACTCCAAGCAACTCCTTTTATTCATTGGTACCAGCATGGTTCTCCCTTCAGCTGTGATCAAGAGAATGTCTCGGTCCACCATCGATATGGCTTGTGCAAGCTTCATGAAATCTTGCCCCAGCACCATAGAATGATCATCCATGTCCACAACTCTCAAGTCCAACTTTGCAAACCACGATCCCACTCTCATCTGAGTGTCCTTCATCACACCAATAATAACTTTCATGGTAGAGTTGACTGCTTTGAAAGCACTCAATTCCCTCTCCATTTTTTCTTTCTTCCCAAAAGAGTTTGTTGCCTTCCTATCAAGAAGCTATGATTAGGCCCCATATCAACCAAAGTTGCAAATCTCTTGCCCTTCATAGTAACCTGCACAAAACTCAACTTCAAGGAATTACCTCCTTCTGTCCGCTTTGTCTTATGTCTTATATCAGCAACCTTCTTCAAGAATTCTGCCTCAGAAGTGTCAATTGGCTCATGCTCCAACTTGACTTCCTTCTTAAGGTACTTCACTTCCTTGCTTGGCTCATCTATGCAACCCGATCTTGGTCTAGCTTGACCTCCCTCAAGCTTGTCCTTCATCGACCTCTGCTTAAGTGCACCAACCAAGTGTCCATTGACTACTCTCATAGAAGTAAGCTTCTGCACATCCTCTGGATTGTCACGGTAGTAAGTCCCGAGCCTGTCAATGTAGTTGAGCTCCTCCTGCTCAATCACAACAACCTTCTTTCCAAGAAGCTTCTTTTTTATCTCTTCCTCAATCTGCTTGATTTCGGCTTCCACCATGGCACTCTTCTTCCTTAAACGGGCTCTTTCATCAAAGAGCTCTTGAAGATCAAGTCCACTTTGTTGGATCTCCTTATCAAGTCCCTTGAGTTCAACATCTGTTGTACTTCCGCATTGGCTCTTGAGTTCTTCAAGTTCCCTCCTTAGTTCCGAACAACTTTCCCGGAACTTCATGTTCTCAGCCTTCATCGCAACCCAATTAGAACTCCATTGACCCATTTGTTCCAACACTTCGTACCTCAAGACTTCACCCGGACCATGGCTAGACTCACCTATCATAGGTTCATCCACCATCTTGCCTTTCAGTCTTCTATCCAGCCCCTGCATAATGAATCAGTCCTTGTTTCACTTAAGTGTGAAACCACTTCCTTCACCTGCAAGTACCTGTCATCATATTCCTTCACGAGCAACCTTGTTTAATCCAGTCTTGCAAGACTCCTCCAAGTCTTTAGACTAGCTCTGATACCAACTGTCACGCCCCCAAGCCTATGGTGGTCTTTCAACCGTGCCAGCAAGGTGCGGCACCATCGAACATTTTCTTTTTAACAATACTTGTGCACATGGACTACGCCTAATTCACAACCGTGTACTTAGTTTGTGCTTCTCAACCAAATATAATATTAGTTATCCTTTATATCAATGAACACCCATACTTATTCATTATCTACAACAATTATAAAAAAGAACAACAATTGCACGATATAAAGGGGAGGGGCAACTCCCGAACAAGTCTGCTCAACAATATATTATATCAGTCTTTCAATAATACAATCATCAAGTATACTTGGCAAAACTCCAAGTCTATACTTAGCCAAATTTTACAACCGAGGCATAAACCTGCCTTTACAACATTCGTGCCAATCTTGCATGGTAGGAGGGTGCTCACCTGAGACACTAAGAACTCCACCTCAAGTCCTACACAAATTTGCAACCAACTTCTGGCACGCTGTGCCAACCTTCGACCGTCCACAAGAAACACCAAGTATGCAGCTTCACCAAGTAATGCGCATGAGCTATGTGCACTCCTCCCTTTCTGCGCACTTTCTCTTGCCCTATGCGAAGAGCACAAATGATGCGTTGAGTTGATTGATCGTTGAATGTCCAAATGAATGCCAAACGGTTGTCTATATATACGCTTGGTTGAAGGGTGGTGGCTTGCCTAGCCGACCCCCTGACGCGTGGCTTACACACCGATAAATCCGCCATAGAACAGTCAGCCAACCCCTCAAGTACGCCCACGCACATCGGGTATAAGAACGCCATCGTTCCACGCCGTTTTGTTAAGTGTCGCAAAGTCGCACTTCTATCGTTGCACCGTTTTCGTCACATTTCTTCCGCACTTCCGTCGTTCGCTCGGTTGGTCGCACCCGCCCATCGCACCGTCGCATGCCCATCGTGCATGCGCGCCCGGTTGCCCCGCGCCCGCCCGTCGCCCGGCGCTCGCCCGTCGCACAATCAAAAAGGTGTCACAAAATCCCTTGAGGTACAAACTTTTTTAGAGTCAAAAGAGATTTGATACCTCTTAGTGCTTAGTAGGTCCAAAGTTATTATGAATCTACACTACAAATAACAAAGTGTTTATAATAGAAAAAATTTCCGTGAAAAAAGACCTCCACCATGAATACAAAAAATAATAATAACAATTTAAGAACAAAGGTTTTTATTAGAATGTCTCTGAGAAAAGACACCAACCTAACCAATACAAAAATAACAACAACAATTTAATTGTGAGTTAATTAAAACACAACGTAAGTGTGATTAAATTAAATGCATGGTAGCAATAATCCTCGAAAGATTGAAAAAAAAAAATGCAAGACACGAAAATTTCTGTCAAACATCAAACGAAATCACACTTCAAACCAAATCACACTTCGAGAGGATTAAAGTAAATATTGGAAATAATTCTATCATCATTATTTACTTTAATCCTTCTATGAGCATAGAGGGCCAATTTTCTCTGGTCTCCTTGGACATCGCTAAGAAGAGGCAAAGCGCATCTTGAGTTGTTCGACAGTTCTCTGGTCTCTTTGGACATCACTAAGAAGAGGCAAAGCGTATCTGCAGTTATTCGACGGTGAGATTCAATACAGGTGAAAACCAGTGAAGCCTAAGCAAAATGAACTATAAAGATGTATAAAATTCGCTATAGGCTCGGAAGCCTCTTGTGGGTTTGAAAAAGAGGAAGCCCCTTCTGGATTTGACAAAGATAAGTTTATCAGTTCGATAGATCTGGAAATGGAGCACAAAGTCGAGCTTTTCAATAAGGTTACTTAGACTTGCTATGCCAAATGCATTTCAAGGAGACATAAAGAAGGAGAACTGAACATAGAAGAATGCACTTTGTGTTGCCAAATAGTCACACGTTACTACTATTATAGGGAAAGTTTTTAGTGTAGGCAGGCCACATATATAAATTCAACTATCAGCCAAATGTATTGGCCAATTCATAATTTAGGAGAAGGGAACATCCAATTTATATTAAGATAGATATTATGTGTGTAGACTACCAGTCAAATGTCTTGGCCAATTCATAATTTAGGAGGGAAATTTTTATTAAGATAGATATTATGTGTGTAGTTTGATTTTATTTCTTATATATTATGCTTTTTTAGTTGCTTTATAAAAAGTTATTTTATGTAACTTTTTCTCATTAACATATTTTATTTATTTTGGGACAGGAACTTGTGACGTAAATAATGGAAATAACTCAATTAAAGAATGAGAAAATCTGTTTGGCTGTTGGGTGGTTTTAAATTTGGGTTCCAATAAAATTTAAGGTTCACATGATATAGAAATCCGTGCTTGCTAGAACTTGTATTGGAGGTTAGTGTTCACACTTTTTAACCTATTTTATTTTTACAGTTGAAAATACTAATTAGGTTTGAAATCATACAATAAAATGATTGAGCAATTTTATAATTACCATAATTTTTAGAAAAGTCATACAAAATACTTGTAACCTTGTAACTTATAGTTGCAAATTCTATAATAATGAAAATAAAGTATACATGATTCTACAAGAGGTGAAAAACAATTCAAACTAGGACTTAGTAATCTATTTATTGAGGGGAAAGATAATTAATTTTTGCATCCTAGTACTTTTTTATAATGGAATTGATGACAATAATTGATGCCTCAAGATTCAATTAATCTTAACCATCCACAAATTTGATGTCAATTGCATATGTAGTAAAATAATGGTAAGAACTAAACAACTAGTGAATGATTACTCTTTTCTTTCAAGAATAGATTATTTCATTATTCACAAGAATTAGAAAACAAACTTCTCCTTCTCATGACTAATAAGTCCATTCAGTTTGGTTATGCCTTAATGTATCTATTCAAAAATCACAAGGCATTTTGCCAATTATAAGACATTTTCAACTTTATTATCTTTAACCATTCTATCTATATGGTTAAATTATGTAAAAAAAATAAAATTAAAATCAAAATTAATAAAGCTTAAAAAACATAAAACATTACATTATTAAATCATATAATTTTATTTTTAACAATAATTAAAAAAATAATAAGAAATTAAATTAAATTGTACAATTTAAATTAGCAAAGGCCCAAAGTATTTGTATGCTATCAGGACTTTCAATTTCAGCGCGCTTCTCATTCTTCAATTTTAGCAGTTGTCTGATATTTCTTTCATATTTGTTGAACATAATTTTATTGAAAATTTTGGAATCTGACTAATGAAAAACAAATTTATTACTTAAAATTGTTCCGGTCCAGCAAATAATAGAATTTATTATTTAAGGTTGTTCCTGTCAATCGAAATCGAGACAAGATAAGAATGAAGCTCCATACCATCCAGAATCGAAACTCAAACACTCCTACAATCGCCGGACTTTATTTCAGAAAATACATGCAGTTTGGAAACATATCAAATTAATGATTTTTATTTTCCAAAATATCTAATAATATAGTTGTTACAAACCACAGCGTAATCATCGGAGGTGGTTAGTGCCTAATTATTGTGGGAGGTTTCATGGTTTGTGATGATTCAACGGTTTTCTAATAGTCTAACATAAAGATTGACGGATCAGATTGACGAACCACTATGGGACATGATGACACCAGAGGGAGTTGGTCTAAGAGAAACTCCTTAGGGCTTAATAAGGGCTACATAGTAGCTCGTACGTACAACTTAGGTTAAATATAGCTTAATGAAAAAAAAAGCAAAAACAAATTTTTCATCACAAAATTAAAACCACTAATAAAATATTATATTCTTAAATCTCATTACCAAAAATTAAGATTAAAATAGATATATCTATATGTGTATGTGTTTTATTTCTATTAATAATATAATTTTTATAATTAAATTTATTAAAATATGTTTTATATACAATATAAACTGTTAAATTTGAAATATTGAAAAATATATTTCATGAAAACAAAATATAAGATAAGGGATTAATAAAATAATAATAATAATAATCATAATAATAATAATAAATTACTTTAGATTTATTAAAACAAACATATTATCGTTCATAACATTGTTTAATTGATTCAAAAAGGCAATGAGGATTTTTTTAATCACAATTTACTTCTATAAAATATCGTCGAGGATGTCTTAATTTCTATTAGATAGGTTATTCAACATTTGACTCATAAATTACATATAATAATAATGGTAAAATTATAATTATAATAAAATTTTTAACTCCGTTCAAATAAAAATAAATTAGAAAAAAATAAATAAATAAATAGATTAAAAATAAATTAAATCTTTATATTTACAATTATAATTATAATTAATAATTAAATCATCTAGATTTTTCTCTTAATTCCATATTACCAAGATCAAGGGATCAAATCCTTGATGTACAAACTTCTTTTAGAGTGAAAATAGATTTGATGCCTCTTAGTGCTTAGTAGACCCAAGTTAAGATGAACTAGACTATAATAATAATTTTTTTTTAATAGAAAAACTTCCCTAAAGAGACATCTGCCATCAATATAAAAAATAATAATAACAATTTAAGAACGAAAGTTTTTATTTAGAATATGTCCTCATCAACTCAGAATTGGAATTTCAAAACAAAAATACATATCAAATTTACTGTTTTTCACACCTTTTTTATATTTTTCACAATTTTAAACCAGAACCTCAGAACCTTTTCACACTTTTCTGATCATTTTCATAATTTTAAGCAAATATCTTAATGCTTTTATAAAATTTTAAACCATATTTAATAGAGAAATTACCTCATGAGAAACTATTCTCATCCACCTAACCAATGCAAAAATAACAATGATAATTTAATAGAATGCGTCATAAAAAAACATTAACACAACCAGTGATGGAATTTGACGTGCCGTCATAGGGAATTTTGGCATCAATGCTTAAGTTTCTCAATGAATGACGCCACTCGAAAGGAAAATCGACACTTGACATCTATAAGACGTGTTGTGATGTACAACCTGTAGTTTACACATGGCATTATTGACACATGTTATTGTGACTCTTGAGTCTTGAATGTTTCGATAAAAATTAGAAGTTTTAATTAGGCCACTGTTGACCAACCGATTTCAAACAATTGATAAATTTTTATGCAAAACACGATTGATAAATTTTAATGCAAAACATAATGTAATTGTGTGTTAATTAAAATATAACATAATTGTGACTTAATTAAATGTATGGTAGCTTATTTGGAGATAATCATAAATTCAAAATATAGAATGTTGTTGGCTTTATAGCTTGAGAAATTAACGTCCCAAAAAGTTGTAATTTTCTTTTAGTTAAGGTGGTTAAACAACTCACATGGACAAATTTAAGAAAGAAGAACCACCATGGTTCTGGGATATGTTATCTCAAATCACCTATTTTATATGATCACAAATGTTATATGATCACCTATTTTTACACTGTCACAAATCTATTAATATTTGGAAACATTTCACTAGTAAGTTACAAATTCTTTTTATTCAGTTTAACTCAATAGAGGAGTGCTTAAAATGGGCAATCAAAATAAATACAGGAGGCTGCTCATTTTGGTTGTATTTTGGGAAATTTGGAAAAGTAGGAACCAACTGATTTTTGGTTCATTTAGAGGAGGGAAAAACATAACATATGATCTCATAGAGCTGTCATAGATCAGAATGTAGATAGCAAGGAAAAAGAAGAGAAAGAGAAAGGGAACTTTCAAATCAACAATTACCGAGTGGGGTATTGTATTTTGACGGGGCAATTCAAGGAGGAAGATGTGGGAGCGGTTTCTGCTTAAAGATGTCAGAACAACAAGAGTTCCAGATACACTGGTATGGGGGAGAAGGAACAAGCATGAAGGCAGACCTTGTTTCTCTATGGGGCTTATTATGGTTTATTAAGTTTTTGGATATCCTGGAGTACAAATTTTTTGGGATTCCAAATGCTTAATAAATCATGTAAATGGAAAGAACAATATCCAATAGGTCTCCCTACAAGGCTGGATGAGAGAGATAAAAACATATGGAATTCCTTTCATAACCTATCCATTCAGCACATCTACAGGACACATAACAAAATAGCTGATAATTTATTAACCACATAAGAAGATATGTATATCACGCTGAAAATGGGAGAGGACGAGACAGAAGTAGAAAGTCTAAAGCTTCTGGGATAGGACACTGTTGTATGCATGTAGAATATTTTCTACTCCATGTAGTCATGTTGTGAAAACCATAGGGTTTATGAAGATTATTTGTCCTTCATAATTATATACTGTTTTTAACATAATATAAACCAGAAAGTTTTTTCTTGATGAAAAAAAAATTAAATGTATGGTAGCAATCATTCTAAAAAAATTGAAAAAAAATCCAAAATATGAAAATTCATGTGAAACTTGAAACCAAATCAGACTCCAAAAAATATTAAAATAAATAATAAAACTAATTTTATTATTATTATTATTATTATTTTAACCACATAGTGGATCAGTAACTGGGAGGCTTACTCTATGGAGGCTTACTCTATGAGAGACCCAAGATCAAACATCATAGCTCCTATTATAACACCAAGAGCATAACCACCTACCTGCAAATCTGATATACTTATTATCCTTATTTACTTTAATCTTTCCTTGAACACTTTAATCTTTCCCTCAACATGAAGGGCCAATTTTTTATGTCTCCTTGGATATCACTCAAAAAATATTACTCAAAAGAGGCAACGCGTATCTGCAACTGTTGGACAGGGACGGTGAAAATCACTGAAGCCTAAGTAAAATGAACTATAAAAATATATAAAATTGGCTAATGGCGATTGGACAGGGACGGTGAAAATCACTGAAGCCTAAGTAAAATGAACTATAAAAATATATAAAAATGGCTAATGGAGGACAAAGCCCAGCTTTTCGATAATCTTACTCGGACTTGTTATGCCCAATGAATTTCCAGGAGAAATAAAGGTAAACTAAACATAGGAGAATGCACTTGTGTTGATCGCTGTGTTGCCAAATGCTCACAGCTTTTTATTAGGATACGTATTATTTGTGTAGTTTGATTTTCTTTTTCTGATGTATTAATAAATTTTTGTATAGTATTGTTTTGAACTATAATAAAATACATATATGGGTTTTTAGTTATTTTCTAAAAAGTTAATTAGAGTAACTTTTCTTCATTAACATATTTCCTCTATTTTGGAACAAGGAACTTGTGACCTAGATAAGAGAAATAATTTAATTTAAGAATGAGAGAATCTATTTGAATGTGGGGTGATTTTAAATTTGGGTTCCAATAAAATTTAAGGTTACTAGTATATTGAAATCCATGTTTGCTGGAACTTGGATTGGAGGTTAGTGTTCACACTTTTTAGCCTATTTTATTTTTACAGTTGAAAATGTTAATTAAGTTTGAAATCATACTATAAAATGATTGAGCAATTTTATAATTACCATAATTTTTTAGAAAAGTCATACAAAATAGTTGTAACCTTGTAACATATGGTTGCAAATTCTATAATAATGAAAATAAGGTATACATGACTCTACAAGAGGTGAAAAACAATTCAAACTTAGACTTAGTAATGTCTTTGTTGAGGGTAAAGATAATTAATTTTTGCATCTTTGTACTTTCTTATAACGGAATTGATGTCAATAATTGATGCCTGAAGATTCAATTAATCTTAACCACCCACAAATTTGATGTCAATTGCATACGTAGTAAAATAATGGTAAGAACTAAACAACTACTGAATCATTATTCTTTTCTTCCAAGAATAGAATATTTCATTATTCACTAGAATTGGAAAACAAACTTCTCCTTCTCATGACTAATAGGTCCATTCACTTTGGTTATTCTTTAATCTATCCATTCAAAAATAAGAGGGCATTTCATTTTCAACTTTATTATATTTAACCATTCCATCTTTCTGGTTAAAATATGTAAAATAGTAAAGTTGAAATTAAAATTGATAAAAATTGGAAGAACATTAAACATTACATTGGTAAATCATATAAAGATTTTTTTTAATAATAATTAATGAAAAACAAATTAAAATAAATTAAATTAACGATAAAAATAATAATAAAATTACTATTAAAATAAGAATGTGAAAAAATATTTTTTGCTTTGTGAATTTTTTTAACAAAATTATTAATTGAAGGGTAATTTTTTAATAAGGCCTTTATTGATAAAATATTAATTTATTATGAAAACATTTTTTTTGAAAAGAAAAATTTTAAATATAACGTTGGGAAACTTAAAAACCTTAAACTACACAAAAAAATAAAATAAAACAAAAAGCCAATTCTACCCCTGAACCACTAATACAAAACAAGGAGCCCCTGCTGTGGCGGGCCTGCGCACACCTGCACACGTGGCCTTCATCAAAGTGACCTGAGGGATATATATATATATTTATATATATATTATATATAATATATATATATATATAACTTCAGAACTGCACGAAGGAATGGTAACTCCGTTACCCAGGTAATTCTATGTAGGTATTTGCAACCATTGATGTAGTCTAATGCTATATATGAAACCACATACAGTATTTGTGTATACTTTAAGATGTAGGGAGGTTATGACTGATAACAGTCATGTGGTTCGACTTACAGATCTAGTCACTAGAAAATGATATTCACTATGAGGATGGGGTTATGTAGTAATCAGATGTGCAATTTCAGCCTTAAGATAAATCCCATTGCTTAATAAAGTGTATATGTTTATATAAGTAACTTTAAAACTTAGACTTTGCAGATATAGAAGATTAGTTGAAATTATAATTATTTTACTACCTGTTGGGGTTTTGAAGATGAAGTTAACCCGCTACGGGTAATAAACATAAAATACAAATGGAAACCGAGAAGATCACTAACCGGATAACCCAGAAAATAAGCATCGAAAACTGAGATAGCTATACTCCTAAATCAAATCATTCCACTGTAATTCCAAAGTAAAAAATATATACCTTCCTATGACTTATAATTATTAAGTCATTATGTGTGTTAAAAACACCCGATACAGGTAAAAAAGGAAATTCCTGTGAGAATATCTTTTAAATAAAGTACAGTAACAATTGTATTATGCTACGAAATACGTGTTGTACTATACTAGTGGTTGAATTTTAGAGCTATGCAGGAGCGTAGTGCTAAGTGGAATTAGAAGGGTATTAGAAGTCCTTGTAAAAAAGTTAATATATAGTCCATATACATGAGCATCAAGCAAACAATTATTATAGTGTTTGAATATAAATCAAAATTATTATGAGGTAACGTAGAAAAATAATAATATAGAGTAACAATCACAAAGAACGAACTGTTTATTTACTATATATTAATAGAATGATCATTTTACCCGCCTTTATATAGATGGTATGACTAGTAGTATCAAAAAATTGGAAAAGTTTATGAAGACGTGGGATAATTGCATTGATTCAATTCAATAATTGAAAATAAAAGAATGCCAATATAGGTCTTATGGTAGCAGCCAAATAAGAAAATAAAATCACCATGAAACAATTGTGTCGAAATTTAATTAATATAGCTGAAAAGTGTCATCAAGATGGCAACAACTATCGACACAAAACGTAGATAAATATATTGTTGCAACTTCAAAGGACAAAATTACATTTCCAACCTGCCTGGAGTAAGATATATGTGAAACACAGTTCATTAGTACAACTCAAATCATTTTAACAAATACTAAAGGGGAAAATTTCTCCTATTTCCAATTTCATAATAGTCATGGCGTGATAACCACACTGGAAAAAGAAGTAAAAAATGTTATGCCCAGGAATGCACTCGGTTGAGGCTGGAAAGAAGCCAGGATAAATACAATGGACTAGTAAACAATAGTAGAAGAGAGACAGAACACCAACACGGTGATAACCCCGTAAGCTTATATCTATATATATATACTACTACTACTCCTAAAGGGATGTGTAATCTAACTGTTAACATCACTGGCCAAAAAGGTCAAGGTGAACTATAGTGTTCAGGTCACAGAGAAGGCGGGATCACATACTTGGAAGCCTGGTAGCTCATCTACACTAATGACGACGTCCTCTCATCTGAGTTCGAAATGAGGTTAATAAAAGTGGTTGTAGATACCTGGAAGGAAAAAAAGCACAGGAGAATTATATTTCAAAACCAAATATGGATTTATGTAGAATGAATTTAGGATATAAGATAAGAATGAAAGAAAACAAGGTGAATGTTAAAACCTTTACCTAGTTAAGATGGACAAACTGTAAGAGTAGTTGCGGTTAATGAAATTTTACCATAACCATCCTGGAACGGAAAACCTTAAATGTTTACCTTGCTAAGGGTTTCACGTTCCAACATTGTGGGTCAATGGGAAATTTGTTGTTCTTCTCCTAATCCGCAAAATACCCTCAACGATATCAGGTCACATGATCTCTGCACTAGGAAAAATCTGAATGATGCCACAGTGACCCAAGATGCTAATAGGAAGGTATCAGTAATAAAATTTATGCAGACTTAGCAGTACCATGGAAATCAAGTTGAGAACAGATAACCACATAGACATTTGGGAAATTTTCCCTACGCCAAGGTATCAAAAAATGAAATAAATTCAAAACTCGGTTTGCTTGGTAGAGCGGAATTTTAACAACAGAAAATGCGTACTTATGAGAAAAATATTATGTGATGCGAATACTAGCTTCCTGGAGCAAGCATCAAGCCTGAGACCCTGCATCCTGGAAGACCCTAATTACAGCTTCAGCAAAATCAAGAGTAATGAAGAACAAAGAGAAATTTTACATACTGTTACACAAGTCGTGGATTACGCAAGACACAAAAGGTAGCAAAGGGTCTTTACTTGGTTGAAATCAGTGAGGAAACCTGCATAAAAGAAGTAAAGATTTCACATGTTATGCACATATAAAGGACTGGAATGCACAATAAATGAATTTATAGTTATAGCCAGAGCATAGGACTTACTAGTGGCTAGGCACTCTGGGAGAATCACGGATGCTTACTGGTAGTCAGCCTGCGTAATGCTCGCAACATTTCATTTCCGTCTGGGCTGTCGGCCTCAACCTTGAAAAAAAATAGAGCCTCGTAACACTATTCATTAACCAAAGATACAAAAATAATACCGAGTCTGAAGAGCAAGATAGAGTGAGCAATTCCGTTGTCAGTCAAGATTATACATCCTACAAAGTAAGGAAACTTAAACAATGACTAACCATACAACATTTGAAGCTCAAACCCTGAGTATAAAGCTCAGCTTGAATCGAGCTTAATCTAAAAGACCCTAGACTGTAAAGCTCGAATAGATTGGAAGGACAAGTTGCGTAAAGACCCCACTGGATGGCAACGTGAGTCCTGTCATGTTTAAACCAAATTAATAGGTGGAAGCCACAGTTGGTGCTACCGAAAAATACTAAGCTAAAATCTTTTAAAGGAAACTGAAGCATCAACTATATCCATACTCAACTTGTCTTATTATAATTGTCACAGGTATATGTGAATTTCAATTACATTCTTCTCCACACACCAGAGGAACCTCTTCGATCACTAACTTATCATTACCATGTGATAGATTTGTCTTCATTGCGCTTCTTATGCTCTGGTTGTCTCCTTCATAATGCAACGAGTCATGGGTTTCATATTTCGTACTTACTCTAGAAAACCATTGTGCTCAAAATTTCTGAAAGGGGAAATTAATTAGGAAAAATTCATGGGTTTCATATTTCGTACTTACTCTAGAAAACCATTGTGCTCAAAATTTCTGAAAGGGGAAATTAATTAGGAAAAATTCTTGGTAGCGTGTAAATTTATCAAGAAGCCTGTGGACTACTCTGGTTTGCTAAAAATATTATTACAGTTTATTTTCTTAACAATGATGTAATTTAAGTGACTAGACTACAACCTTCGGGTTAATGTGAATATTGTTTATTATGTTGTAATGTTGATTATGTAACTAATGTCTCTTATTATTCCCTTATGAATCACTTCTTTATCTTACTTCTACAATAATACGTATGTCGATTGGCATACACAAAAAAGTCTATTCCCTTTATATATGTTTTTATTTCTTTCTATCTGCTCTGTATGAAAATGGTCACCTGAGTTTTTAATTGATGTTTATAGTTTTTCTCATTTTCTATTTTCGTGAGCGAATGCACAAGTATAGTTACCTGTGGCTAAGTATGTATCCATTTCTCTGAAACTGTCTATGGCTCATACGCTAGTTCTGTTGTGTGATCATGGCATTCTAGTTTTAGGTTTTTCTCTACAATAGTTTCCTAAAATGTTTAGATATAATCACAAAATTTATGTGCTTTCCACAAAAATTTACCTCTAGTATTTTCTATTTTATTGTCTCTTAGTTAAATTGCTAAATTACAGATGTAGCTCGTTCCTAATTTACAATAATGGATAGACCTTGTAGTGATAATGCCTAGTTCTGGTTCAGTTCGCTAGGTAACACCTTCGCCTCCTCCTCGTATATGCATTCATCCTCATTTTCTTTTTTTTTTCTCGGTAAAAGAGTATCTAGGCAGTTGTATTATATTTACAGTGGAATTTTTACATCAGTTGAACATGCTGAGCATGGAGAGCTCCCATACGGGTGCTGTGTCTACAAAATTCCAGCTTTCTAAGGCTCCCTCGCAGGGGCAGCATCAGCTGGTTTACCGTATCCTTTCTCAGAATTGACATCGTCTTGCAAAAGAGGCTTAACAGACAGAAACAAAAACACTTAAGGTGCAGCATTACGCTGATTAGACTCATGATTGCCCACGCAGGGGCGACTTACTGAACTTGACTGTAAATTGTGGCTGCTAGGCAGCGAAATCTGATTCCTCATTGACTTAGCATAATCAAAATGCAAAATTGGATTACCCGGCATTGCTTCATTCCTGGGTATGGGCGGAGGGTGGACGAAGGTCTGCAAGATGCGCCTCAGCCTCCTCACAGAGACTCTTTTCCTCCACGATGCGCGCCCAGCCTTGTCCTTCTTCGACACCTTCCCATCTCGCCCTCCATGATTCCTCGGTGAAGCCCGGAGGAGCTGGCCCCAGAGATGGCGTGTAAACTTGCATAGGCTCCTTCCCCTTGCCTCCCGCTTTCGGCCCTGGTTGCGCCTCTGATGCTTCCCCTTCCTCTCCGCCTGGTGGCAAAGGTGGCTGCGCGATTGGCCCTGTTTGCGCCTCTAATGCTTCCCCTTCCTCTCCGCCTGGTGGCAATGGTGGTGGCACCTTCGCGCCGTCCGCTGCTTCGGGCAATTTTGTGAACAAGATTGAGATGTGGGCGCAGATGCCCGCGTTCTCCAAGGTGCTGCCCAAAGAGAAAACGACAGAGCCGAAGACAGGAAGCCCCGTCTCTCCCACATTCGCACTTCCGACCACCACGAATTGTTGAGCTTGCAATGGTGTTGTTGTTGCCCTCCTGTGGCAGTAGCAACAGCAACAATGATGATGTCCCTCTCCTGCTGGGCCCCGAGAGGATGCTCCTCTTCCTTGACCCCTCCTGCTTGGCTGCCTCTCCCGTGTTCTTGCCATGGTGCCACCCAATTCCAAGACCTCTGCCAGTTGAAAGAAGGCCTCGCGGTGCTCTGTGGGCTAATTCGAGAGCAGGGATGCCTCCAAGTCTGAAACACCAGGCTAATTATGAGTGCGAGATCAGGGTCTCCGCGCTGAGGGCCATCAACCACTGCTACTTCAGCGTTCCTCCTCAGGCCAGGCTTAGCCTGATCGTCAAGAGTCCCTTCTGACCAGTTTCCCCTACCCTTGCTGCAATTCTCGCTACGTTCAGGAATGAAATGGCCATCCGCCATCCTGCGATTGTATGGGCAATACATGGTTACGGATCGATCCCGCATTGATGGCGCTCTTTGTTTCCTATCTGCTCCTCTGCTTGGCATTGAATGCCTGGAGCTACAACGAATCTCTTCTATACCTTGACGGCGCATGACCATTAACATTTGTCACCGGCATGAGGCGACGCATGCTGAGCATGTGCCTCATCCTTTTGGGTCGAGCCCTCACCCGCATCCGGGAGCATTCATCCTCATTTTCATTCGATATGTAGCAAACGATTATGGTAGTAGATATCTATTATGACCCCTTATATATTCGTTGGTTGTGAAGTAGCCTTGTACTCTGATTGCACTTGGTAGCGAATGAGAGTAACTCACTCTCTTGCAAAATTGTTTTTTTCCTGGTTTTATAATTATGGTTGGTTATTATGTCCTAGTGTTGCTCCTTTTTACCCAATAACCATTGCCTTTTGTTATTATTCTTTCTCGCACACTTTCACTCCATGCAAAAGGCGTCCCTGTTCCACGCTCGTATATATATTCTTTTCTTCCTATAGTACTGTTAAACTGGAACTCAAAATTTCTTTCCCACCCATGCTAGTTATATGCAGGTCATGTTTTTCTAATGGATATAGTAGATGCTTATTTTCCTACAGTTGACCGAGGAAAGCTTCCAAATAGGAAGATATAAACATACCCTATTCTTTTTGAAGACAGGCTTGTAAGTTATTCTGCCTCCCAACGCTGTGGCAGGATGCGTAGCCATTCCTCCAGTTTCTACAAAGAAAGATTATGTATTAGTTGTAACTTAAAATCGGAAAACGATTGGTGCAGTAGAGAACCAACAATAAAAAGAGAGATTTAATACCTGTAACAGGAAGATGGAAACAGTGGACAGGCGGACCTTCAATCGCTTCTGAAGCCATTCTTGTCAAAAAAACTCACCTTTGTGCAGGTTGTGCAGGATAGTCAAGTTAGAGATAATCTATGGAATCTAAATCTAGAAGACAGCACGATTTATGGATTGGCCACACAGTATTAAAATTGCAAGCAGTGGCAGTCCCTGCCGGGTCTCGAATCCTTACTTCGTTGTAAGTGTGTGTCATCTTTAATCAATCCTAAAGACTTGTAAATATACAATTAATTTTGAATCAGTTGTCGACAAAGCATAACATGTGACTCATTTAGTCATTCCAAACTGAAATCTCATCGATACACTTATCATAATATATAAAAATATCGCATAACATGTGACTCATTTCGTCATTCCAAACCGAAATCTCGTCGATACACTTATCATAATATATAAATATATAGCATAATATATAAAAATATCGCATAATATGTGACTCATTTCGTCATTCCAAACTGAAATCTGATCATCGATACACTTATCATAATATATAAAAATATCAACATAATTTTGAGGAGGTCTTCCATTTTGGAGTCCATTGATATGCAGACCACGGATTTATGTTTTATTTAGCTGCATCTCATCTCCTCCCCACTCTGAAGTCAATGAGTGGGTGATATTCAAAATCTGCAGTTTATTTCGAGCGACTCAAAAGGAATTGCAAGTGGGAACAATTCAAGCGATCTCCTTTACTGCTCGTTTAAGGAAAACGAGCATTCCTTCTTTCAGCGTTGAACATCGTAGCTTTCTGGAATATTGATTAGTTGTGTTTAAAAATTTTCTGGGCCTTTGAATTTTTTAATTTTATATTAGTTTAAAATAAAAAATTATCATAGTGATCATCCGGTTATGCCATGCGTTCGATCTGTCTTGTTTTATTGGGTCAATCAATATCAATTTTGCAACATTAAATCTAATCCCGATATTAAATTTAATCCAGGTAGTCATGATTTGATTTCGATATTAAATTTAATCGAGGTATTCATGATTTGATTAAAATTATCTGATATTCATGATTTGATTAAAATTATTTGCCGAGTTTGGAAGACAGTAATTATTTGCCGAGTTTGGAAGACTTTTTGCAGGTATCACTGATTTGATTAAAATACTTACATCGGTAAGGTAATTATTGATTTGATTAAAATACTTACATCTGTCAGGTAATTATTTGCCTGAGTTTGGAAGACAGTAAATCAATTTCTGCATGTATTGCTGATTTGATTAAAATACTTGCATGTATTGCTGATTTGATTAAAATACTTACATCTGTCAGGTGTTACTGATTTGATTAAAATACTTACATTTCTGCAGGTATTACTTATTTGATTAAAATACTTACATCTGTAAGGTGTTACTGATTTGATTCAAATACTTACATTTGTAAGTACATAGTTCTTCCAATTTAATTGAAGTGATTCATATTTAAATTAATGTAAAATTGGACTAATCTATTGTATTGTAATTTTGATATTTAAATTAATATTTTTAATCAAAGTAATTTGATATTTAAATTAATATTTTTAATCAAAGTAATTTGAGTATTTTGTTGTAATTGAACTTTTATACAATAGATTGATAGAACCATTTATTGGGAAAAAGTCGTGAACACCATGGCTCCGTAAAAAGCCGTGAACACCATAAGTTAGACATGCAATTACACATTCTTTTAAGATGACACTTATACAATGGAGTTGTCAACTGGCACTATCACTTCAACAAGTGGTGTGGATATATGGTATACTCAGTAAAAAAATTTCAAATTACCATCTTCTTTGTTTCGCCATTACGTGAATCAACAAGGACTTGGATTAGGATATCCAGCGGCATAGGAACTTGGGATTGGGATATCGAGGGGCATATGAAACTGTCGAGGAGATAGAGCTCGAGAATGCTCCACGGAAAATAGAGTTTGGAAAACCAGATTTGATGCCCTCTTGCAAAACTTGAATTTTTCATTTCTAAATACTCCAATACTAAGCAGATTGTGCGTGGTCTCAGGAGGTTAGAAAACTAGATTTGATGCCCTCTTGAAAAATATTGAAGTTCCATTTCTAAGTACACCAATACTGAGCATATTGTGCACGATCTTAGTTTTCTTCAAGCTCTGCCAGACTTCGATGAGAGGGCCTTTCAATCTGCCCGGGAGGAGTTGTAGAAATGGCTAGAGGAAAATCCTCGCAAAGGTCGTCAAATTAGCACGTATATGGTAGATCGAGCAAAGTGTGTCATAATAATTTAACTTCTAACTTTTTTTACTTGTAAATCAATTGTATTGATTTTTTAGTTTTTTACTTTAAAAACATATGAAAAAGGTTAAAATAGACTTGAAATTTTGGTAATTAGATCTCACCATGTGTCTGTGGTTTCGCTTGTAGGCAAAGAAAATGTAGAGGAACTAAAACTTTTGGTGAAAAATTCACTAGCGACAGGTCCATATGGGGTTATACGTGGGGTACCCTCAAATGTCATTTTGATTGATAACGCCCTTACTCGGTTTGGTGTTTGGGGATCCAGAGCGGCTGGGTTGAGAAATATATTATTCTCGGCACTGAGAAATACATTATTCTCGGCACAAACAGAGGGGGGTTGGTTTGCCTCAACTATTTTGTGACTCTATTTTTGCTGAACATCGATCATTGGCTAGCTACCCTCAATAAGCATCTCCACCTTAAACCTTCCCTATTCTTGAGGTTGCTCTCCTCTAAGCCCAAACTCTCCTTTAATAGCTAGAGAAATTAGACTTATTGAAAAATAACTCGTGCTATTCTTGAGGTTGCTCTCCTCTAAGCCCAAACCCTCCTTTAATAGCTAGAGAAATTAGACTTATTGAAAAATAACTCAGGCTACGAATAAGTTTATTTCCTATCTGGATAGATTTCCTTTAGGGATGAAGGGAGGCCAAGCCACAACTCACCATTAAGCAGCATAGTATAAGCTATTTCCTCAAGCCCCATGAGTGAAGAGCGAAAACTTAGTGGTGGCTTCGCTATATTGATTAAATGGATTAATTCATCGTATGTAACCTTTCACAGAAAACATAATTTACGCCATTATACTACATAATTCACGCCGTATAATGCAGCTTACAAGTAATATAATTTATGGCATTATACTATGCAGGTTATATATTATAATTTACGCTATTATACTGTTATAGACAGTATACTTTGCGCCATCATACTGTGCAGGTTACAAGAGAAGTAGAAAATATTACCCATCACAGCTGCTTCAGTGGACTTCTCTCTTGTATCCACAAACAAGACGAGCAAACCTTGTAGCCACAAACAAACAAATAGGAAAACTTAGTGGTGGCTTCGCTATATTGATTAAATGGACTGAAAGGCTAATTCATGGTATGTAACGTTTCACAGAAAACATAATTTAACATAATTTATGCCATTATACTACATAATTCACGCCATTATACTATGCAGCTTACAAATAATATAATATATGGCATTATACTACGCACGTTATATACTATAATTTATGCCATTATACTGTTACAAACAGTATACTTTGCGCCATCATACTGTGCAGGTTACAAGAAAAGTAGAAAATATTACCCGTTACAGCTGCTTCAGTGGGCTTCTCTCTTGTATCCACAAACAGGACGAGCAAAACTTGTAGCCACGAACAAACAAATAGGACGAGCAAACCTCCCCAGAAAGAAGACCCGAGCTTATAAGGAGTCGTGGCAAAATGCATCTAAAATTGTGTAGCTTATGCCAAGCGGCAAAATGCATGTAAAATGGTGTAGGCTATGCCAAGTGTAGGCGCTGCATTATAAGTGTATTATGAAACTTGAGCAAAGCATTTGACACAAACATTAAATGTTCCACTATTAATGTTAAGCCCGAAAGAGCATTAAATTAGCATATAATTGAAATTCAAAGGCTTTTATCCTAAGTTTCAATAAGAATCCAAAATCCATACTCTTTTTTCTGCAATAAGAGGTAGAAACGGAAATAGGTTTACTATATCACTATATCAAGCTAATTAGTGAACTTTTTATATCTGAAAACTTAGGATATCTTATTTTTACCTGAACATGAATGCCTTGAAAGCTGCGAAGCCGGCAATAAGACCCTCAACTTTGTTGTCCAATCAGAAATTACATAATAAATTTTATATTATTTTCTAATATTAAAACTTTGGTTAAAGTTGTGATGCACATAAATATTTTTGGTCAAACAAAAGATTAATAAGCAGTCAACGCTCTATCGATTGCTAATAGTCGCAGGCAAAGACTAATAACAATGACAATTTAAAAACCAATGTTTTTATCCAAAATGTGTATATTGTTTTTTTTACTGAAAATAAAGATATACTTAGATAAAAAAGACTACCTTTATTTAAAATGCGTCTTTTCTTTTTCTTCTGAAAATGAAGATTTACTTGCATAGAAAAGACTACGTTTTCTCACTCAGATTCGTAATTTAAAAAAAAATGAAAATAACAAAATTTAGATTTGGGAACCAAGCCAAACTTTTCTCCCTAACAACGAAACAGAGTGCGAGTGACATTTATTATCTTATTTATATATTTAAATTTTATTTAAATAAATACTAAAATTCTGATGAAGGCAAGCCTCCGAAGTTTTTTCGTTCGATGTAAAAGAGGGTAATTGCAATCATAAGTAGTATGTGTTGGCGATCTCCAATAACAGACTATGCAGCTTCTCCGGTGCAGAGAAGAATGGACTATGGTCTGTGTCCACACTGTAAACCTTCTCTGGTGGCGAATTGGCAATGAACTCTTCTTGCTCGGCAAGAGAGAGCGCGTTATCTTTAATAGTTTTGATATAAACTCTTGGAACAACCCCATACCGCTCATCTGTGGTCTCCAGGCTCAGGTTTGTCAGTGCCCTGGTTGGACATGGTCGGAGCAACAGAGAAGCCAGAGTTGCATCCTGTCAACATCAAATTATATTTAGTACCACTCCTTTCAACATAATAATAATATATGATGACGTATTTTTGTAGGTAAAATGTTAGTAGATTTAGCGAGTACTAGATTAATATAATTAACTAATTAAAAGTAAAAGAATATACTTATCAATATGGAGGTTACAGTATAAAAAATGTTATTAGTAGACCCAACTAGTACCAAGTTATTATAATCAACCAATAAAGAAAAAATACACTTACCAATGTGGAGGTTGTACCGTAGAATAAATCCTTCTGAAACTTTTTAGGCACTAGTCCTGATGTGGGAGCTTCTTCCCTGCCATTACCAAAGTTATATTCACATTTCCTAGCCATATCTCTGTCCCGTTGCGTCTGCAAATACAAAGACAATAACAGAGTATTCTTTACAGATTTCATATTTTTTCTTAGTATGATAGGTCACTATTTTAGTTTGAAAAATCAAACACTTAAATTTTTTTTAATGAACATCATCTTTTTAAATTAAAGGGATAGCATGCATTTAATACTATATGTAAAAATAAACAAATTTTTAAACAAATTAACAAATATTAAAAAAAAAAACCTAAAGTTTCTCTTACTCACAACTCTATCTATGATTTTATTTCATTAATTATGTATTCGTAAAAGCTAAAATCCTTACAATTTCCTTTATTCGCTGCATGGATTCTCCACCCCGAAACATAAAAGCGCAGAGATACACTGCTACCGCAATGAGATGCGGGAAATCTTCAGATCCACTGGCTACGCTAATGCCTCCCAAGCTGTGTCCCACTAACACTATCTGTGTCTCCATAGAAATTATAAAGTTCTGTCAGACGGAAAAAGTTTGAAAATTGTAAAATTTAAATTAACAAGGCCCAAAATATTCGTATGC
>APFE031270355.1:0-26916 GCA_000404065.3 Pinus taeda | reverse complement strand
CCTGAAGGCTTCATCAGTGCAAGGAGAGTCAAATATAGGCTGCAAGCCTATAAACACACCCCCCTCCCTCAAGTACAATAGTTTGCTAATCAGGATGAATGGGTGCCTGGATCAATAGTAGAAGAATTGACTCAGGAAGAATTAATGGAGCAAAATGTAAAAGACCTGGAAAAAACTCTTGACTTGGAATCTTGTCAACAGGTTTTCAAGCAAACAATCCAGACAGAAGAAGGCACCTCTACTGCACAGACATCACAGGACATCCAGCAAGCTCCAGCAACAACTGCAAAAGGAAAGGAGAAGATGGATGAGCATCAAGAGACAGAAACAGGGCAGTCTAGTGCCTCAAAAGACCAGCAAACAACACAGGCTCCTCCCCTGCAAACTGAAAAAATTCAAAACCCAGTATTGCAGACCCCTCTAAATAATGAGAGAGGGAAGAAAAGGGACAGAGAAGAAATCACACCTCCCACAGGGTCATTGCAGCAACCTGAGGCCAAGAGGCCAGGGACAGACCCTGAAGCTGAAGGAGACATAAGTGAAGAGCTGGAAGAAAGCCAAAACAGGGAAAGGCAAGCAAGCCAACAGACGGCCACCAGCTCAGTCCAGCTAGAACAGCCTCAACAGCACACCGTGGAGGTATCTTCCTCCAGACAGCAGGGCCAGAAGCCGGCCACAGTCAAAGAGGGTTTCATGGAGATCAAGGCTCAGAATGAATTACTAAGAGTACAGCTATATGAGCAGTTCCTCAACACAACTCCAGCCAAGAAACAAAGATTGATGGCTGCCTTTGACTTCAAGGAAGAAAAGATGATATTCACTCATCTGAAACCCAGAGTTCCACACCCAAAGACCCCAGCTGATTACTACAAGACTAATCTGGAGGTCTATGCCAAAGACATACACCCCATGGATCAAATTGAGCTGCACAAGCAAACCGGGGAAATGGTGTATGCCACACTTGCTGATAGGGAAATGCTGGCCCATCAGCTAAAAGAATCACTAAAAAACACCAATAGACAGCTTGATTTGGAGAGGCTGTCCTCCACCGCCAAAGATAACAGAATAAAAACTTTGGAGGATATAATTGTTGATCTTGGGCATGACCCAAAAGATCCAAAGGGTGTCAAGGCCCTTATAAAGAAAAAGGAGGATGACATAGCTGCATTGAGGAGGCAGGCAAAATTGCCTCCTACTATCCATCCTGACACAGCAGAGCTTGTTCAAGAAAAACAGGTGGATAAAGCTATGGAATTACTCCTGGTCATGAACCAGAGGATAGTGGAGATGGAGGCAGAATTGGAGAAAGCCATTCAGGACAAACAAGGGGAAACTGCCTCCCAGCCACCACAAACCTCCACAAACCTCCAATCTGCCCCTCCAGCTCAATTAACAACAGCCCCTCCTACTGCTCCAGCACCTACCACTGCCACATCAGCAACTGGAGCAACTGTGGAAGCCACAAAAGCAGCAGAATCCAGCCTAAGCATGGAAGAAATGATGAAGGCTGTCAAAGAGCTGGAGAGCCAGGTCATAGAAATAAATACTGCCAAGGAAAAACTAGCCAAGCTGGAGGATAGCTATGATAAGTCAAAAATGACTGTGGCAGAAAAACAAAGGGAGATAAAAGCCTTGACAGCCAAAGTAAAAATGCTAGAAAATGAGTTGATGCTGGGCAACACCCTAGCAGAAATAAAAAGAATTATTTGGGCCAAGATTTGCAAATCTATGCAGGACCAATGGAGGTCCATTCAGGCCATTTTTGAACAGGTAGAGCTGATAGAAATAGCTCACATAGAAATTCAGAGAGCCAGGACAACCCTGGGAATAATGCCTGAACAGGCCAACAAAATGATTCACTTCCTCAACAACCGCACTAGGGAAGAACTGGCTGCTTTACAAATAGCCAGCAGGACAGAGACAATACTCAGTGCCAAAAAGGTACTAACATTGAAGAATTTTACCCAGACACTAGAGAGGAAGTGTCAAGAAATGAAGGAAGAAATAGATGAGTTCAGAGCCAAGATGGCTATTTTGCAGGACAAAGGGCTCCCAAGGCTAATAACTGGTACAGGACAGCTGCTGCCCTATAAGCAATATATGACAAGGGTCAATAGCTATGTAGAAAACCAGATCACAGCCTCCAGCAGCTCCATAGAAGAAACACGGCCCCCATCTGGGCAAACCCTCTATGACAAGCTGGAGAATCTATTCTTCATAGAACATGAGATTAATCATCTGTTTGAGGTGCCTCCCAATTTTTATAGACTTACAGAGGCAGATGAGACAGTGGTAAAGATGAGGAGACATCAATTGCCCCTGGCTGATTGGTGGCAAGCAATGTTGGAAATTTTGCCCAGATAAATCCGCATTGCTTGTTTACCTTTTTTGGTACAGGTCCGCAGAACAGGTCAGCAGAACAGGCCAGCACACAGGTACAGCAAGTAGCATACAGGTGACTCAGCAATCCACTCAGAATATCAAGCCAAAGAACGCAGCATTTAAAGCACTGTTACCACCTACTTTTTGCAGCCAAAAGTCAAATCTGTCTGACAAAGGAATGTCGGCTGTCTCAGCCTTTAGAGTTACATTTATGTATCATTTACTTTTTGTAAGAGAGTTGGTGGTGCAATTTATTGCACCATAACTCTCCACTAAGATATTTTCATACCCTATTTTTGTATAAATATCCCCTCAGATAACGCACTGAGGGTCGGTTGTAAGAGTATTCTTTCTGAAGAACTCTGATGTATATTGAGGACTTTTGATAATAAAATTGCTGATGGAGATTGCTGGTGTCAATACTGTTTGAGATGGATATGTAGAGGCTCTGTGTTGTTGCAGAATTCCTGTGTCATTTGCTGAACCAATAAGTTTCTTCTAACTGTGTATGTGTTTCTTGTTATTTCCACAATTTCATGTTTCCATAATCTTGGTAAATAGAGAAAAAGAATAGCCTAGGATTTGGTCCGAACACCCTATGCTCAATCTCTGTTTTCTAAATATGTTTTCTGCTGGATTAGCCATAGATATGAATTCTTAACTGCTCATATTTCAGCTTATCCTAACATGGTGAATATTGTTTAAGAATTCTTAATTGCTCTCAAGCATTACTTCCATGTTTTCTTCATTAGCATAGTGAAAGATTCTTAATTGCCTATCACTTACTAATTTTCCACCATTCCATCAACCAATCTGATATATTGTTTTCACACATGCCTAACTTGCTCTGCAGCAACACTTTGTCTCCACATACCAATTCCCTAAAGCATAAATATCTCAACTCCATTGCCCAATGGATCAAACTGTCCAGTAAGTCTGTATTTCAGTTCTAAAGAAAATCATCAACCCACCAAAATCAAACAAACAGTGCATCATAACTAGTCTAAAACACTCATCAAACAAAGCTAAATATATAAAGAGAGAGCCCTCTCTGGTTGCAGGTAGACTAGGACCTGCAGCTAAAAGATTGGTCAGTGGTTACCTCGGCTGCTATTCCCTTGGGAGTCAAAGGGAACAACTTGAGTGTTAACACCATAGACCAATGTTTCCCTTTCAAAAGTGGTAGTTCTCAGATAGATCTTTCTAACAAGCTATTGTATTCTTCAAACAGAGATCGTATCCCAAAGTTACAACCTCGGGAAATTGATGTACCAATTTACCCAAATGGGGCCCAAAATTTGGCGTTTCATCTTCTAGGGTTACGTTTTGGGATGTTAAGGGTTTTCCATTGTTCCTCAACAATAAATAGGCCTTCGAGCCTCATTGTAACAGAGTTCAGAGGCATGTAGCCACCACATCTCTTCTCAGAGATAAGCTACCATCGCCCTAGCTAGTTTATTTCCATTTTTGGTTGTAAGTATATTTCAGTATTTTCCATTAATGAAATGAAGTATTATTTCCGCTGCATCTTTGTGTATATGGTTATCTCTATAATTTGTTGTGTTCCTATGTAAATCCGGATCAATGTTATCAGAGCAGTTTGCTTTTTCTCTGTTTTTCTTTGCGTGTCCCCAACGAGGTCAGGATATAAGGAGTTAGGGCTTGAACTGGTCGAACCTTTGAAAGACCAGCCTCGCAAATCTCGATGGCCTTCCATGGCAGATGAGAAGAAAGATGAGGGGGCAAGAGATCCTATCAAAATATTGCTCGAAGAAGCCCTCGAGCGATAAAGGAACGTGATGATGGATAGCTTTGTGTTGATCCTTCAGCGGCTACCCAGAGGCGATGCATCGGCTTCCAACAGCTACTCTAGAAATGCCACACCATTTCAGGTACAAGTTAATTTTGAAATCCCCATCTTTGAGGGTCAAATAGACATAGATGCCATAGATAAATGATTAAATCTGCTAGATGGGTATTTTTCTATTCGTGAATTTTCAAGTCGGGAAAATATTATTTTCAGTCTTCTCAAAGCAACCACCCACGTCAAGGACTGGTGGGAAACCTATTGCGAGCAGAATGATGAAAGCATGGGTTCACTATTTTTAGTCGCACCCACTTGGGATTCATTCTAGGATGTTATCAAAGAGCAATACTACCCTGTCAAAAGCTATGAGGACAAATATATCAGATGGACCACACTAAGGTAGGGGCAAGACCAAGATGTGTCAGAGTTCGCAAACATTTTTCATACCCTTCGCACACAATTGGGTATCAAGGACTTTGAGCTGCATTTGGTACTCAAATACCATGGCTGCCTACATAGATACATCCAGTAAGAGATGGAGTTCCTAAATATCTCCTCGCTCGGCATGGCATACCGATACGCTGTCAAAATCGAGAAAAAGTTCAAACAGAAGAAGCGAGACTTTGGATCTACAAATCCGAAGACCAAAGGACAAAGCCAAGGTGGGGTGACCCAAGACAACCCGTTGAAGCCGCAAGAAAAGAACAACACCATAAAGCCGAACAAGGACACAAGAAAGTGGTGTGAGCTCCACAAGAGTCCCACTCATAACACAAGTGAGTGTCAGACCAAGCAGTCGCTGGTGGCTAAGTTGAAGGCTTCCGAGTTAGATGCATGTTCTGACCCTGAGCCAGAACCTAACAAGGGGAATGGTAAAGGCAAGCAGATCATTGATGCAGATCCTAACACCACTATTTCCACCACCAAGATCTATAAGAATGAACCCAAAGACCCAAAGGAGGGGGAACGTCTTTTCCACTCATAGATGTGGGTGAAGGGTTCGCTGTTGCAATTCATTGTCAATAGTGGCAACCAAAAGAACCTCATTTCAGTAGAGGTCATGAAGCGGTTGGGCCTACTGACTACACCACACCCATAGTCGTACAATATGAGGTGGCTTCATGAAGGATGAGATCTCAAAGTTTGCCAGCAATGTTTCCTTCCCTACAGTATGAAAGCCTTTTACAGACGAGGTATTGTGTGATGTTACACCTCTGGATGTTTGTGATGTATTATTAGGCCAGCCATATTTGGGGAGGTGACATGTTGTGTATGAGTCAAGGCCTCACACTGTCACTATTTCTTTGAATAATTCATTATACAGGATACCAGAGGTAGCCCCACCTACTGCCACTTCTTTGATGGCTGTTAAGAAAGGCAGCAAGCTCATCTCATAGACTAGGAAATTTATTTTATGTTTGGTTTGCTACCAAAGTAAGGGGAAGCTCGTTGTCACATCCATGACCCCCGCAAAGGGTTCTTCCATGCAGCAACAAAAACAAAGGGATACAGTCATGATAGAACATAGGAACAACTTCTCCTCACCCACAAGGGTACCACACAAGCTTTAGGTGGGCAACAAAGTCTGGTTGCATCTACAGAAAGAACACCTTACAAGAGCCCATCAGAGGCTCTGACCATGCCGACATGGTCCTTACAACAGTACTAAGGCTATGGGAAACAATTCTTTGAAGCGCAACATTCCTCCATTCCTTCACTTGCACCCAGTGTCCAATGTCGACCACCTTCGGCCATACATTCCACCATTACTAGACACATTCAACATTGCAGAACAACTCATACCCACAAAATTAAATCCAGATTGCATGGAACAAGATGCAACTCATCGGATCATGGACACACAGATCAAGAACACTTGCCAATAGAATATCCAACAGTATTGAGTTGTCAAAGCAGGCCAACACCTTCACCAGGGCAAGTGGCTCACTAGGGACCAAGTTTAGCAGAAGCTTCCTCATCTAATGGAGGAACTCAACGCAATGGGGACCATTGCTTCCTAAGGGGGGAAGAATGATCCAGGTGAATATTGGTGGCCACCTGCCAAGTCCACATGGACCCCCACCATTGTTTCTCTCAGCATTTTCAGTTTCCTTAATTGTAGCATAACTTACTATTTTTAACAGTTTTTCAGGTCTTGAACTTCTGGAGCTATTTTGAGGTCCTAAATGACATATTTTGGGAAATCTAGGGGCAACATAGGTCCATGGACCGATTTTTACCTTCTCAAAGTGGTAGTGCTTAGATAGATCTTTCTAACGAGCTATTGTACACGTCAAATAGAGATCGTATGCCAAAGTTACGACCATGGGAAATTGATGTACCAATTTACCCAAATGGGGCCCACAATTTGGCATTTCATCTTCTAGGGTTAGGTTTTGGGATGTTAAGGATTTTCCATTGTTTCTCAACAATAAATAGGCCTTCGAGCCTCATTGTAACATAGTTCAGAGGCATGTAGCTGCCACATCTCTTCTCAGAGACAAGCTACCATCGCCCTCGCTGGTTTATTTCCATTTCTGGTTGTAAACATATTTCAATATTTTCCATTAATGAAATGAAGTATTATTTCCACTGCATGTTTGTGTATATGGTTATCTCTGTAATTTGTTGCTTTCCTATTTAAATCCAGATCAAGGTCCTTGGAGGGTTTTTTTATTAATGAAGAAAATTTTCTTTGAACTTCCTTTTACCCCTTGTTATACAAAATTTAGGCCTCAAAAAGAGGGGAATTTGACTGTTGCATGATTTTCTTCATAGACAAGAAAAACTTCTATGACATTCAATGGGAATCCATTCATAGGATGCCTTTTAGTGCATTTAGAGTAGAAAATAGCTAGTGCCATATATTATTCCTCTTTATCTATTTTGATTTGCATGGTATCCATTTGCAATGCAAAGGTATGCAACATATCACTCTTGAAATCCTCCAACACGTTCCCTATCTCATTCTTGATGGATGTTGTGGAGGGAGAGGAATTGACCAAGCCATGAATAGCCCTACCCTTTTTCCTAGCAACCCTAGAGTGATTCTTGAATATAGTTTTGATGTCATCATAGGGTAATTGATAGATATCTCCTCCAGGAAACATGTTCAGGGTTTCCAACATATCCTCCTTGATCTGTGAAAGAGGAACTAGCTTGAGTGACTAAAGATCAAGGGTACAGTTGGCCCTCCTATAATTAAGTTGAAATCTCTCCTCATAGTCCTCTAGGGATTCATTAGGTCCAAGAGTCAACATAAATATTTCTTTCTTGATTTCTTTGGACATATAGTATTCCTTGTACTTTCTATTGAAGGCTTGTTGCATTTGGGCCTAGGTAGTGATGTTTACCCCACACAGACCCATAAACCGGTGCAAGGTTGCATCTTTAAGGGTAGAGGGTAAAAACTTCAGCTTCCGCTCATGAGAGACATAGTGATAGGTACTACAAACAACAACTTCAAACATGAAGGTATAAATATCCTCAGAGGTTAAGCCATGGAAATGTGGAAGGGAAGTAGGGCTTATATTCTTCATTTTGGCTTCTCCATTAGTTTCTCTAATGGGGAAAACCTCATCATTCATGTTTTTAGCCATAGTTTGGGTAGGTGAAGTGGGTACGTCTTCTTCCCCAATAGGTTCTTAAAAAATTTCAGGTCTCTTACCTAGAGGGTCTTCTAACTCCCCTATAGTAAGAGAGGGAAATTCACAGTCACCGAAGAAGAGTGAAGGTTGACTGCTTAAGGGTGTGGAGGTTTTGGTAAGATTTTTCCTTGATTATCCCTACTTTTATGAGGCACGATTTTTTTTTTTTTTAATTTTTTAGAACTGAATGCAAAACATGAAAAAATTCTTAAGAAGCAACAACATCCACTTGGACACCTCCCTGGTAATGACACAAAAAAGTGGTGAGCCCTTGTATTGCACCAAGAATGTTGCAACTCCTAAGGGCTCCACAACTCAAATTATCAACTTGGGGTTTGTACAAACTTAGAGGTGATAGTGCTATATCCACAGTAGGTTAGATTCTACTCATGCCACCCTCAGTGCTGACATTAGATGATGGTGTTCAGAGACCATGTCTCCTATTGAACTATAATGGAAGCTTGCTAATGAAATCACAATTGAAAACTGATTCTTGTTATGAAAGTGAAAATTCCATTTGTCCAATTGTAGACGCTAATTAATAATTTCATGAAAGGAAAAGGGATAATAGACTTGCAGGAGGAAAGCTACTCTAACTTCATGTATCATATATCTATTTCACACTTTCTTGAATATCAAAAATCTAATTTGTATCATGCTTGTGATTGAAAAAACACTAGTTATACTATGTTTTGCAGTGAGGAAAAGGAATGGTTGGAATGGTCTAGGAGCTTATATTGATCATTAAATCACAACTTGGGGTCATTATTCATCTTGATTGAGCTAAGTTTGAAGTTGGGATCAAAGCAGGTGAAGAAAAGTGGTGCTACAGGCCTACTATAGGAGGTCATGTAATGCTACAGGACGACCTATAATGCTACAAGAGGTGTTTCGAGAGCCTTCTTAGGGTGGATATGGTGTCATGAGGGCATGAAGTGGTAGATGAAGGTTGGAGAGAGTGAAGGAAGGTTGGGGAAGCCTCCTAGCCAAGCCTAGGACCTATCAGAGGTCTGTCTTGCACCAGGATGAATGCCCATAGTGTCCTAAATTTCCTAGGCAAGTGACTATGGAAACAGAGTTTTGGGGGGGAAATTGAGGGATTGAAAGAGAAGATGGAGAAGTCAAAAATGGATGTGAAAGAGGTTCCCTCCCCTGCATATCAGTGTAGCCCTTTTTTGGGTGTGGAGCCTGATTATCTTCTTTATTTAGAGGTATTGTCACAATGGACCCTAGTTATTAGTGGGGTAGCAACGTCGCCCATTTAATCATCGTTAATCTAGGTTGTTCATTAGGCAAATGATATGATGATAGAAGATATTTTAATTTAGAGTTTTTTTTTTCCCTAGAAGGAAATCCTTGGTTTATATGAGGGAATTTTATTGCAACTGTGTATGTATATTTTGAGTGAGAAAGAGAGAGGAGACTTTGTGAGAGCAAAGAGGAAATTACATCTGATCTATTGCAGGTTGTATCTCTTCATTTTGTTGGATAATATAAAAGGAAGGAATCACTATTTCTTAGTGGACATAGCCCAAACTAGGTGAACCATGTATATCTGTGTCTCTTTTGTTTTATGCATTTTCTGTGTTTGTGTTTCTGCAATATTTTATGTGTACCGTTGCGCTGTAATATATAATTTTCTAACACCTACAACCAACCACATACATACATCCATTGATCATTAACACAATGATATAAACTATGTTGTAAAAGATGAGTTGAATTTGAGTAACATCTATTTCATGCCATAATACTACTCTAATCACTGAACTGACTCCTAAGTTACAGAAAGTAAATATGAAAATAGACAGCTAACATCTATCTATTTCCAAGAAATCATAAACACAATATTTTTGTGTTGAGATTGTGAATCCTTCCAACCATTCTCCCATAAGAGAGTTTACTTAGAAGCTTACAATCACAGGTTTTTATAGCTTAACCTATATTGTAATGAAAGAAAGCTATGAAATGCTTGGAACTAATAACAAAACAAAAGTACAAAATATGGACCAAAGCCTCTAGGTTGGGTCCAAACCCATGGGTCTAAACCCTCTAAAACTAACTCAGATGCAACTAGATAACCAACATCTTATTATATGAAAGCAAAAGTCCCATACATCATATGAAAGTAAAAATAACATTGTCAAGCTTTGAACTCAATAGCTACACCTAGCTGAATCAAAACTTTGAATCCGAATGAGATTTTCATCTTGTTTATTTATACAAAAGGGTAGCTGATATAATATTCCTTGAAAAAAGGAGTGATTCCCTCCTTGATCTAGGAAATGGTGGATCTGGTCCCTCTTGAGCTTCACTTGTACTAGGATTTACATGGTTGTCAATGAATTGGAACTAGTGAGAGAGAATGTTGTGATCTCAAGCTGAATTGGGGAGTTCAGGAGGTGGAAAAGCACACTAGATTCTCTCTCAGTTGTCTCCATTAAGCCCCTTCATAGTAAATGCCTCAAAAATGCTTCTTTTTCCTGCAATAAACCACAATAGGCCACATACTATGAAAAACACCTTTTTCTCTTCTTACTCAGCATGTTATAACCAAAAAAGTGAATTAATGTGAGAAAATGATAGTTTTAAGGATGGAGGATGGCATAATGATCTTCAAGATATACCTATTGATGGGACTCATCAACTAGAAGTGTTGAGTTGTTAATTGGCACATTCATTTCTCACTAACTATTAGATATACCTTTGAGATATTTGTATTATATTAAATCCTTGCCAAGTGTAATGTTGGGTTGGTGAAAGGAAGACAAAATTACACTACAATTGAGTTGTTACTTTGTGAAAATCCCATTGTAAAAGTGGTTGTAAGATGTAACAACCACTGTCTAATATTCCTCCATGAGCCTTTTGTATCCATAAATAATGTAATAGTGGAGACAAAAACCTCACCACTTTGATATTCCTTTCACGACGTATCTCCTTAACCATTGATTGGGCCTTTGCATGGATTTGTGTTTCCTACATGGAGACTTAGTTTTGCATGTGTGTATTATCCTTAATTGTTGGTTGTACATAGATTTTTTACTTTTGGGATGTTCACTTTAATTTTCCCTTTGGTGACTTATGCATTTACTATGGAAAGTGAGTGGGGTCCTGTTGTATCGGCTACAACCGCCCTCCAAAATTTTGGCCTGCACCAATTTCAGAGCCTCCCTTGAGAGTGTCGCTTGATGACTGCACACACTCGGGTTCACTCCATGAGCTCATGTGATTCCTTGCATCTACCTTGCTTGTTCATTTCATAAGAGTTTCTACATGCTAGTGTCTAAGTCATGCTTGCGACCATGTTTTGGTTATGCTCAAAGTCTTTGCTTCATATTTCCTTGTTGTGTTTGTTGTGTAAGCATCTGTCACACTCACACACGAAGTCACATTCACTCTCACACAAGCGTCATCTCAATCAATGAATGGTCAATCACAAGTGTCGCGCTTGTCACTTACATCATCGGTTAGTCATGTTAAACATGTGTGTTTGGAAGGTTTGAATCATTTCATCATCGAGTCATGTCAGTGTATGTTTGTATGATCACTTATGCATCTTTTGATCATTCACACACTTAGTATTTTTGCTGAAGTTTCGAAGACTAGAATCTCCTCTGAGAGCCAAACCACCACCTTGCCATCGAGTCAATCGACTGTCAACTAGAACAACGCAGAATCTCCAAGATAGTCTTTTCAAGTTGCATTACGTGCAAGCAATCCAATCAACTATCATGCTGCCCCCTGGACAGTCAAACCCAGTAGTCACCATGGGTCTGACTCCCCTAAAAAAAATTCATAGACCTTACTCACTTAGCTAACTAAGGAAATTTTGTAGATAGGCCAGACAGACACCAAGTGCCCATCCCTTTCTCCCTCAAAAAATTGGGTAGTTTTCCCAGTCATTCAGCCCGACAATCAACCCACTATTCATATAAGAAATTGCGTAGTCTTCATGAGCAGGCATTCTGCTGCCCAGTAGCCTGCTCAGCTTAGAAATTGTGCAGAGATGATTAATAGGCTAGCCTCCCAGCCCAAGTGCAGTTTCCCGTGCCAGCAGCTCCTAGCAGCAGACTGCCAGTTCCCTACAGGAATTGTACACTTTCTACTACTAGTGACTGAGCATCCAACAACTAGTTCCCTCTGGGAATTTCATAGTTTTGGCTCCCAGTGACCCCAATAGATAACTGTGATTTCCCTCTAGGAATTGCGCAATTTTGGCTACTAGTCTCCCACGAAGTTCCTCCCAAAAATTACGCAATACTTGCTTGCCGACCCTCCTTACAGGCCAACCCGTTCCTCCATAAAACTGTGAAAATTTGGCCTTCCAGCCTCTACTGCCCACTCGTTTCAGAAACTATGCAGATCCTGCCTGCCTTACCTTCCTACAACCCAGCTGTCCCTCCCAAAATTTATGTAATTTTTCCTTCTAGCCGAGCCAGACCTTGGAGACAGTCACTATCGACTTGGACTGTCCATCTCCATCACTCAATGACTCTTGCACATTTTTCATCAACAGTGCTTGGAGCCATCATCCCGCTTCACAACCTTGCTACCTCTCCGGGTCACCTGCATCCAAAATGATCATGTGTTATGGTAGACTAGGAGGTTTTGGATTTGATGTCGTTTCATCATGAGTAATTGTAGGTACAGGTAGACCAAAAAACTGTAGGTTTTAACCCCATACAGAAATCACCTGCATACAAATTCTAAATCATAAAAAAATAAATAATGTGAGAGCATAACACATAAATCACATATACACAGAGATTTCCCACTAGATCCCAAAACTGAGACTACCAGCTTGATTTTTCATTATGTTCCTTCCAATGTTACAATACATATTTATACATGTCGAAGCATCCAATACCATGGACCATAAACCATCGCGTCCAAAACCATGGACCAAAAACCATCGCGTCCAAAACCATGGACTGAAAACCATAGGTAGGTTCGCCCAACCTAATATAGGGTCCGAAAAAAAAAGTTCCCGGGGCGCTGCCCCGAACCCCATAGAGGGGGGCTACCTGCCCCCCTCAAACCCCCTGGACAGTGGGGGCTAACACCCCGGTTCACTATGTTGGTTAGTCATGGAAAGAATATAACACAACCCAACAAACTCCCACTTGTTGTTTTCTTTCCAGAGGGGGCCACAGGAGAGCTTAGTCAGTTTTCCAGCCCTGAAATGCCCATTGTTTCTCTACACCAAGAGAAATTCTTAGTGCTCACATATTTTGTCAATGCATCTGTAGTATTATTCAAAGTGTCCACCTTTACCAGCAACACCTTTTTTTCTTCTATCATATCCCTCACAAAGTGATACTGAACATCAATGTGCTTTGTCTTTGAATGATAAGTAGGGTTCTTTGCTAAGAAAATTGCACATTGGCTGTCACAGTCTATCCTTATAGCTCCCTGTACTAACCCCATACTTGAACACAATCTCTGCAACCAAACTTCTTCCTTGCTTGCATGAGTGGCTGCAATGTATTCTGCCTCTGTAGTTGATAGTGCCACTATAGATTGTTTCTTACTCATCCAACTGACTGCACCTCCAAATAGGTTAAACAAATACCCACTTGTAGATCTTCTCTGATCCAGATCTCTAGCCCAGTCTACATCAACAACGACACCAATATCCAACACTCTATCCAATCTTGGTCTTCCTTGGTAGCACAATCCAAAATCACTAATGCCATGCAAATACCTGAAAACTTGCTTCACTGTTGTCCAGTGCTCCTTCCCTGGTTTTCACATAAACCTGCCTCATACTCCCACTACATGTGAAATATCTGGTCTAGTACAAACCATCACATACATTAGGCTACCAAATGCACTTGCACATGGAACATGGGACATTTCCTCTTCCTCTTCTTATGTCATGGAACACTGTTCAACAAATAACTTTACACCTACAGGAATAGGAACCTTTACCGATTTACTATCCTGCATATTAAACCTCTGCAATATTGTCTCGACATACTTCCTTTGGTTTAACCAGAGCTTCCTCTTTACCCGATCTATTTTAATTTCCATTCCCAAAATATAGTTTGGAGCACCAAGATCTTTCATGTCGAATTTGGAGGACAATTGGGTATTCAAATCCTAGATAATTTCTTTGTCATTTCCAACCAACAACATATCATCCACATACAAGACCAGATAAATAACACAGTGACCAATTAATTTAAAATACACACAATGATATTCTTTGCTTCTACTGAAGCCAAGTCCCTGTATAAATGTACCAAAGTTCTGATACCACATCCTTGGTGACTGTTTTAACCCATCCATAGACTTCTTTAACTTGCATACCAGTTCTTTCTTACCCTTCACCGCAAAGCCTTTAGGTTGCTTCATGTAGATCTCCTCTTCTAGATCCTTGTGAAGAAATATTGTCTTCACATCCATTTGTTCTACCTCAAAATAAAAAGCAACGACAACATATAAAAGTAATCTAATAGAAAATACCTTGGCAATAGGAGAAAATATCACCAAAATCAATTCCCAGCACCTGGGACTTTGTATTTCTCCACCTTTACTTCTGCATTTGTCTTCTTCTTGAACACCCATTTGCTACCAATGGGTTTCCTTCCAGTCGGCAACTCCACCAAATCCCAAGCCTCATTTTTGTGCAAAGATGCCATTTCATCAACCATGGCCTCTTTCTAGAGTTTGGCATCCTCTGAATCTACTGCTTCCTTCACAGTTCTGGGATCATCATCAGTAACAGATAAAGAAAAATTTGAACAGAAAGCAGATGGACTATACCTTTCTAGTTGCCTTCTTTCTCAAACTGATATTCTCACACCCGGAATTTGTGGCTCTTCATCTTCTGATTCCTCCTCTGCTGTAGAGTCTGATTTATTTCCTTCATATATTTTCCTGTGTGAGAGGTTAAGAGTGATTGTTTTTTATCTTCTTTCATATCTTTTCCTGTGTGAGAGGTTAAGAATGATTGTTTTTTATTTCATTTCATCTCATGTGGTTTTGATTATTCATTTCATGGGATCCTGATATGATAATGCACACATGATCCCTTAGAGTAGATTTCATTTCATGCAATTTCAATTCTGGCAAGTGTGGTAGATTAAGATTTCAAATCCTAAAAGTGTGATGGATTAAGAATTCAATTCCATGTGATGTACTATAATTGTACTATAATTTCTTTTGAATTGATTGTTGATTTTGAATAGGTGAATATGGTCTGTCGTTATTTGGTTTCGTAGTTATATTGATCTAAATTGAAAGTTAATTTCTAGCATATATAGGGCACGCATGCTTCAAAAGTTTTACGAAACTCCCGGGTTGACAATTAGATGATAGGTAATTAATTTGCGTCAACACAACTACAAAGCTTTCCATGTTATAGGCCGCAGAGATTGGAATTAAGAAGCTGAAAACATGAAAGACAAAGGACTTGGTTGATCTACAAGCATAGTATGTAAAATGGGGAATGAACACTCTTGCACCACACATCATGGAAATATTAATTAACATCATTCAACAAGGTCTCCCAAGGGAATGGACAACTAGACTAGCAATACCCCTTTTTAAAACTGGAGGCATTAATAATCCTTCCAATTATAGAACCATTATGATCAATACTTTGTTTGCAAATCTTTTCGATAACATGGTAGAAAATAGAATCCGTAAGTGGGCAGAAGTAAAAGAAAAGAGGGCAGAAGGACAAGCAGGTTTTAGGCCGAAGCATTCTATAGTGGATCATGGTATCACATTGAGACACATTATTGAAAAGGTTTAGGGGGACAAAGAAGAAGTATTCTACTTCTTTGTGGACTTCAAAAAGGCATTTCACACAGTCCCTAGAGATAAGTTGTGGTGTAGAATGGAAGAGCTTGAAATTCATTCACATTATAGATCCGTTGTCCATAGACTTTATGAAGAGGTGAAAGTCAAAATTAGAACCTCAATGGGTATTTCAGAAAGCTTTAGAAGTGACATTGGAGTCAAGAAAGGTAGCACTCTATCCCCTGTTCTTTTTGGTTTATATATTGATAAACTTGAAGAGTGGCTAAATCTGCAAGGTGGAGATGGTGTTCGGTTGGGGTATTTTGTGATAAAACTTCTTTTAGCTGAAGATCTTGTTTTGATTTCTAAATTGGCCCATGGATTGTAGATGCACTTATATGCCCTTGAGCATTTTTATAGAGGAGTGGGGATGCAAGTCAATATTAGCAAGACCAAAATAATGATTTTCTCTAACAAAAGGAAGCAGAGCCAATGTACATTCTTCTTTCAAGGCAACATTCTTGAAGAAGAAAATGAGTACAAGTACCTCGGGATTGATTTCAAAAAAAAAATTAATTGGGAGGACCGCAGAAAGAAGAGAATTTCAGGAGGGTGGAAAGCATTATATTCTCTTCAAAACAGTTAAAGTGATTTTTTGACTTCTAGTTTGCCCAGTGATGCTATATGGATGTGAATTGTAGGTTGGCAACACTCCTGTCTTAAAATGGAAACAAATTGAGAAAATAAAAAATGCTCGATCATGAGCAAGTTAAAAATAAAAAGTTCGGTACCTTATGAGATAATGTTGAGTGAAACAGGAGTAACTCCCATCAAAGCAATTGCCACGGTGCAACTCAAAATATATCTTAAAAGAATTGAGCAAATGGGAGTAGGTAGATGGCTTAATGTTATTTTCAATGAAGGAATGAGTGAAAGAAAAAAAACATGGATGAAGCAAAACCACACATGGATGCAAAAATTGAATATCTACCTCAATGTCTGTCCCACAAATAGAAAGGAGCTAAATAATTTCGTTATGGAAAAGTTTCGTAAACGGGTATGGGGAAAAGAGTTGGGTAGAAAGAAGAAGTACTACATTGAGGAATTCAACCCTATGTGTAATCTCGAACAGAAATAAAGAATCCACTTTCACCACCTCATCCATCTTTTATGCAACTAAGAAGTGGATGAAATTCTACATTCTATTCCATGATACAACAAAAGCTACATCTTCTCTACATATGCACAGTTTTTCCACTTCCTAGGTAAGTAAAGGTATGTTATATTCTAGATTTTAATCATAGAACTCCTTGAATACTGAAATTATAATTTTTGGAAAATACTTCACCATATTTCCTTACTCATTTGAAAAAAAATATATCGTAAATGCCTTTAGTTGGGGGGCGGGGGGGGAGGGACATCCATTTATTATCACATCTATATCACTTCGTTTCATCCTAGCATACTTGTCCTAATCAATTATGATTGCATTATGGTTCAAAGTTTATGTGATTTGCAAATAAATGCCTAAATGATGAGCATATTATATAGATGATTTAAAGATGCATTCTTAAATATGTTCAGTGAATCTCGCTGTGCCAAAAGGAAACAAGGTATTGGTACACAAGAGGAAATACCAATTAGGATTTGGTTGTCACACAAGCACCAACCAAACATGTTGCAATTCAATGTATGATAAGGAATACTTTGCAAAAAGAAATGAAATTGTCAAATGCAAAGTTTAAGGACAATTGATAGAAGCCAAACTCATTCAAAAGTAAATCATGATTAAGAAATGCAGTAGATTGCATGAGGACATGCAATAACGCCAATTTGGGGTATGTAGAGTCTCCAAAATGTCTTCAAAATATCATCCACTTTCACCTTTATTGCCACCATTCAACTCACATGTCGCAACTCCATAGCATATAATATTTCATTAGCCTCCATTTTCATGATTACATGGGATTACCTTTGTGTTTTCCAAAAGCTAATGATTTCTAGTATTTTAAGTGAATTTATTGTTGAAACTTAAAAAAATGACATATACCTTCTAATACTTAAAAGTGGCTTCAGTTTCATGACATGTGTAGGTCATTTGGAAGCTTCCAAGGTACCCTTATGTGGCCTACAATGTTCAAATTCGAATCCCCTTCAAGATATGGAAGAATATTTGGATAAAGGTCAAAGAGGATATGTGTCTCATCATTACCTATTTGAGTTGTAAATCTATGAGATTTTATAGGGATCTAGGGATAGAATAATGGACCTCCATTAATGAGGTAGTTTCTTATGTTTTTGTATAAATAGGAGAGCCTCCTCCTTTCAAAGGCATGTGTAAAATTGGAGATACTCGGGTGTTCAAGTTAAGATTACTCATGTTTGAATGGAATTTAGATTTAGCACCATGATCACGAGTGATGTTCACCTCTTTCTGGTAATGCTTGCATTGGGAGCCTCTCAACTCGCCATCTCTCATGCTTTTGGATTGGCCACCTATAATGTGCGAGATTTATTGTTTTTCATAGATTAAGATTTATTTCCTTCATATCTTTTCCTGTGTGAGAGGTTAAGAGTGATTGTTTTTTATCTTCTTTCATATCTTTTCCTGTGTGAGAGGTTAAGAATGATTGTTTTTTATTTCATTTCATCTCATGTGGTTTTGATTATTCATTTCATAGGATCCTGATATGATAATGCACACATGATCCCTTAGAGTAGATTTCATTTCATGCAATTTCAATTCTGGCAAGTGTGGTAGATTAAGATTTCCTTCTTGCAAGTGTGGTAGATTAAGATTTCAAATCCTACAAGTGTGATGGATTAAGATTTCAATTCCATGTGATGTACTATAATTTCTTTTGAATTGATTGTTGAATTTGAATAGGTGAATTTGGTCTGTCGTTATTTGGTTTCGTATTTATATTGATCTAAATTGAAAGTTAATTTCTAGCATATATAGGGCACGCACGCTTCAAAAGTTTTACGAAACTCCCGGGGTGACAATTAGATGATAGGTAATTAATTTGCGTCAACACAACTACAAAGCTTTCCATGTTATAGGCCGCGGAGATTGGAATTAAGAAGATGAAAACATGAAAGACAAAGGACTTGGTTGATCTACAAGCATAGTATCTAAAATGGCGAATGAACACTCTTGCACCACACATCATGGAAATATTCAATAACATCATTCAACAAGGTCTCCCAAGGGAATGGACAACTAGACTAGCAATACCCCTTTTTAAAACTGGAGGCATTAATAATCCTTCCAATTATAGAACCATTATGATCAATCCTTTGTTTGCAAATATTTTCGGTAACATGGTAGAAAATAGAATCCGTAAGTGGGCAGAAGTAAAAGAAAAGAGGGCAGAAGGACAAGCAAGTTTTAGGCCGAAGCATTCTATAGTGGATCATGGTATCACATTGAGACACATTATTGAAAAGGTTTAGGGGGACAAAGAAGAAGTATTCTACTTCTTTGTGGACTTCAAAAAGGCATTTCACACAGTCCCTAGAGATAAGTTGTGGTGTAGAATGGAAGAGCTTGAAATTCATTCACATTATAGATCTGTTGTCCATAGAATTTATGAAGAGGTGAAAGTCAAAATTAGAACCTCAATGGGTATTTCAGAAAGCTTTAGAAGTGACATTGGAGTCAAGAAAGGTAGCACTCTATCCCCTGTTCTTTTTGGTTTATATATTGAAAAACTTGAAGAGTGGCTAAATCTGCAAGGTGGAGATGGTGTTCGGTTGGGGGATTTTGTGATAAAACTTCTTTTAGCTGAAGATCTTGTTTTGATTTCTAAATTGGCCCATGGATTGTAGATGCACTTATATGCCCTTGAGCATTTTTATAGAGGAGTGGGGATGCAAGTCAATATTAGCAAGACCAAAATAATGATTTTCTCTAACAAAAGGAAGCAGAGCCAATGTACATTCTTCTTTCAAGGCAACATTCTTGAAGAAGCAAATGAGTACAAGTACCTCGGGATTGATTTCAAAAAAAAAATTAATTGGGAGGACCACAGAAAGAAGAGAATTTCAGGAGGGTGGAAAGCATTATATTCTCTTCAAAACAGTTAAAGTGATTTTTTGACTTCTAGTTTGCCCAGTGATGCTATATGGATGTGAATTGTAGGTTGGCAACACTCCCGTCTTAAAATGGAAACAAATTGAGAAAATAAAAAATGCTCGATCATGAGCAAGTTAAAAATAAAAAGTTCGGTACCTTATGAGATAATGTTGAGTGAAACAGGAGTAACTCCCATCGAAGCAATTGCCACGGTGCAACTCAAAATATATCTTAAAAGAATTGAGCAAATGGGAGTAGGTAGATGGCTTAATGTTATTTTCAATGAAGGAATGAGTGAAAGAAAGAAAACATGGATGAAGCAAAACCACACATGGATGCAAAAATTGAATATCTACCTCAATGTCTGTCCCACAAATAGAAAGGAGCTAAATAATTTCGTTATGGAAAAGTTTCGTAAACGGGTATGGGGAAAAGAGTTGGGTAGAAAGAAGTACTACATTGAGGAATTCAACCCTATGTGTAATCTCGAACAAAAGGAGTACATTAGAGCTAGCATTCCGTGGAGGGAAAAGGTTCTTATTTCTCAATTAATAGCCAACTCACATAAAATTCAGTGTGAAATAGGATGGTGGAAAAGACCTAAAGAAGCTTGGGAAGAACAGGTGTGTATATTTTTCACGTCTGGGGCAGTGGAAGTGGAAAAGCATTTCACTTTGGAATTTGATGCGTTCAAAGACATCAAAGAAAGTTATGGGAATACGTTAGCATCGGTTTCTTGGCATTGTCCTTTCAGCAAGGGGATTATTGGAAGGTTGGGCCAACTCATCGTCAGTTTGAATAAGAAAATGATTGAATTGCAAAAAGCGAAGAATTGGGAACTAATGGTCCCATAGACTATTTTTAGTCTCATGGATGTTAAAATATCATTTCATTTCATTTCATATACTGCCAACCCATTAATGTATCAATGTCACAATATATATTGGTAGTTGAGGCCTTGGATCCAAGCTCACGAGGAAGGATATCAGAAGTTGAGCAGTATGTTGAAGTGACAACCTTCCTCTACGTAAGGTTGCTTGTGGCTACACGTGACATAAATGTGTAGAGTATGCCAAATGGACACACACGTCCCAAAGGGTATTGTATGAGAGACATCTCTCCTGCGGTGATAGAGAGTCTATTAGCAGAGCAGTTCCTCATGGAATGCAAGGAAAATCGAGTCGTCAACTCCATCACATGATACAAAAATGTTGTGGAATTCCATTAATGCTAACCTTGGTAGCACAGGAGCTCTCTTGTGCCAAAGAGAAAGAAAACTTTAGTGATGTGAAAGAAGTAGACAAATTGGAGAGTAAATAGTTTGGTAAAAGCTAGAGTCTTACATCTTCTCTTTTCACAAGTTTCCTAGGGAGTGCAAGATCCATTCCTCAAAATTTTTTCATTTTTCGTAGGTTGGGAGTGGGACATGGTAGCGGATATCGTGGGAAGGACTGTTATGGATAGGCTACAAGGTAGAGCACTTGTGACCAAAGGGACAAATGGGATAGTCATTGTCGTACATGTACATGATGTCGTTATGGAAATCAACAGAAGGAGAACAGAGGGGGTGAAATTCAACTTCACTATAATAAGGGAATTTCTGTACTTTTTGGGAAATGAGGATGAAATGCTATCAAATGTAAGATCTTGATCCACTTATGCTTTATACCATGTCTATGTTATGACTAAGCATGATGTAATCGAAGGGAGGGAATTTGTTTTCACTGACTAGAAATAGTGGTATCATGTGTATCAACAGTGCTTTGTGCACTTAAAATAATGATTCATTGAAACAATAAGTTATTGGATTATATTTCACTGACCATTCTTGCATTTGGAGACATAAAACCAAACTTAGTATGCGAACATTTAAAAGCTTGTTTTTTCTTAAAGGACGCAGTTCCAATTCTACATCAACCTTTCGCAGATGAAACGATTGAGATATTTGATTTATAAACCTACCAAGGATTTGAATCAACTGAACAACGAAAATATACTTCAAATATTTTGTCCGTGTTTCTTCATTGTGCTTTTTTTTATTTATTTTCAAAAGAGAACATTAATGATTTGAATAGGATTTTCACATATCATTTGATTAATTTGTAGATGCCTTCAAACCTTAGGTACATGGAGATAATGGAAAATTATCAAGCAGCTAATAGGTTGTTAATTTGCAGATATAATAATTATCAAGCATTAATGAGATGATGAAAACCTGACTTATTTAGAATGACAAAAGACACAAAACCTTTAAACATAATCCAATGCGTCCTTGATCTCCTCTTTGAAATGGAGATCGATCCCTAGCCTCTCAAAAATATAAAAAAATCACAAGCGTTCAAATAGATCAAGCGAATATTGAAAAGGCAGTGCAATAACAAATTCTCCATTTAACAGTTTTTACAAATTATATATATAAAAAAGGGCATTCCTGAAATCATACTTTCATCTTGATTCCATGGTTTTTGAATTTCTTCCAGATGAAATTCAAGAAGTCCAAACATTTTTTGTTCCCTGTACGCATGAAAAGAGCCGCAATAGATGCCGACGAGCTCAGCAATGATCCATCCTTGGATTGAAGTTTGATTATTTTCTCCCAATCTATTGTTTCTTGCAGGCCTCCCAAAGAATACAGTAATGTTGCTGAAAAGGCATAGGGAAGATTAGTAGGAAGCTTGGTCCAAAGTATTATACAAAACCTACAGATTACCAATAGGGGATGATGCAAAAATTGTAGGTTAGCATGGACATCTTCTTATTGCTCCTACCAAAACTTCTTGTTAGAGTTCAGAAATAATATGGAAATTTTCATCTTGACATGCATGAAACACCACAACATGTTGCAACAATTCCTTATAAACATCTCCGTTGATAGCACATATCTCTTCGCATGCTCCTCTTTTGGTCAAAACTTCTCATTGATGAGATATTTAGTCTCAACTCCCTACAATTGTAGCCTCTAGACTAGAATTATGTTCCAAGGTCTCAACTATGATGGGATATCCTGTAATGGCCATCCCATTTAATCTACTCATCAAATAAAATAAAAGAACATGCTCACCTTGATAACTTGCTTGTGCATCAATGTCCACATCAAATAATGGTGTCACTATTGAAGCATCATCTGCTGCCTACGAAAACTTTGCGATTTCTAATGGATTAGGTTGTCTAAATTGGATTTTTTGTATAGACTTTGGAACTTTTCATGCCACCCGTGAAAAAATGTCAAAATGAAATCCTTTTGTAGGCTTTTTCGTGAGTGCCTATATTACGTTTTTCTTCCCTATCCATTGATTTTCCTATCTATTTCTATTCCATGATGATAGGAACACAACACATGAATTTTCATTCAGAGGGATATCAAGTTTTGTTTCTAGACTATGTTGATCTTCTAATATTTCTTGGTTTTGTATATCTCAAACCTTTCCCTTTTTTCTTAGTAGTGAAGTCCCAAATCTCTGTTTCCTTTCCTCAACATAGGTTGTAATATTTCTTTGGTTAAAACGATCTCTTATACAAGCATCTAAACCAGAACTATACATTAATTTCCTTTCAATTCTTTTGATTCTTCAGGTTTGTTAAATAGCTTCCAATAATTTTCTTGCTCCCAAATTCCTTATTCACTTTAAGCTTGAAGATGTCTTCAGATGATAACATATGATAAGATAGGTGCACTACTTGTAACATCCATATCAACTAAATTCTTTTCATTTGTATTCTCATAGTTTTCTTGTATTATGATTTCCTTTCAATTACCAATTAAAGAGACCCTCACCAGTGATGCTAGCTATACCTTGTTCAACAAACTCAAGTTTAGACAACTACCCAGGAAACTCACCAATATCAAGTCTATTCATGTTAATAAAAATCCCCTTAACTCTATTCATATTTCAATATTTAAAAGGGCAAATCATGTAATTAAGATATACTAGTAATTAGCATCATTATATAAACAAATAACTAAATATTTCATAATCATTGAAATAAGAATTAAATATTGAAATAAAAAATATGAAATAACTATTTGAAATTTGAATAATGAATAAAAATATATGTAATAATATTTCTTAGATAAAAAGTTTATTAATAAATAATTAAGGTTTAGTAAATAATTAAGTTTTAGTGGTTAATTCAATTTTCATATTAATAATTCAACATTATATGAATATGAATATTAAATAATATTTTTAATATATATTTTGTATACTTTAATGTAATATGTATATTATGATTTTCTTCTAGTATTTTTATTAAGAAAAACAAAATTACAATGTAACAAATTGAATTTTATTATTTTTATTACTTTTAACTTTCTAAATCCGACCTTATATTATTCTTAACCGATATATAAATGTTTTTTATCAACCAATCATTTACTTATTATAAATTAAACATATTTTTACATTACACCTACAAGTCACCCCTATAAGACCTAATTTAAAGTTCCCAACATTAACTAAATAAATCATATGATAAGTGAAATTACCAAATAATTGGGAAAAAATGTATGGATTGCACATTCTTTGAATTTATTACCATTATAATTGATTATCATTGGGAGTGTGTATTATTTAAATGAATACCCTACTTACTCATTAGTTTTAACTCTAAAATAAAATCTTCCCGGGTGCATTGTATTATGTCTTAATTGGTTATTATTAGGAGCGTGTATTATTTAAATGAATACCTTACTCATTTATTCTAATTTAAAAATAAAATCTTCCTTGTGATATTTGGAAATTGTTGTGTGCATTGTATTATTATTATATTTAATTTTAATTTTTATGAGTGATATGATAAATTTGTGAGGTTATGATTTTGATTTTTAAACTAAAACATATAAATTCCATATATAAAAGCAAACAAAAATCCCAATATATCTATATATATAAAATCTGAGGTGACAATTCAATTGGTGATTAAAGTAATCTGGAATATGTGAACAGAAAAATGCAAAGTTCAAAACCCCTGGTTATGACCAAGCTTAAGAAGATGGTGACAGATTGGAAATCATCAAAAAAGTATTAGTTATTACTACAGGTTGGGGAGTTCTTCTGAAATAACAAAAAAAAATTATATATACTTTTTAAATACAATAAGAATTATTCCCAATTTATTTTATCTTTATTTGTTTTGTAAAATCCAAAATTAAACTCCAAAATAATGATATGCCATTGAAAAAAAATAACTTTTCATCTTTAAAAAAAATAAAAAAATAACTTTTCATGGAATACACAACCACCCACAACAAGGGTGAGACTACTACAAATCAATATTACAAAACATAAACTATGTAAATCATAAATATGCGCATAACGTATTGAAAGAAGGCTATGTCATGACAGTCTTTTGAGAAAAAAACGTTGTCATGACAGTTACCACGCTTTTACAACGACACATAGAATAGTCACGGCATACATGTTTACGAAAATTGAATTTCATCAGTCTCGATCCAATAACATACATGTCATTGCATTTTCCAGGATATTCCATTTTCATTTTGCGTTAAACATTCAAAATTTTCCAACAAACACAGCGGTCTGCAATTTATTACACTCACACAGAAAACCTAACCTCAATAGCGGAAGTAGATCCATGCAGATACTCATCCAAATATCACACATGTAATTGCATTGTCATTGTCATTGATACTGGATCCATTTTCATTTTGTGTTGAACATTTAATTATGTTTTTCAATAAACACGGCGGTCGGGAATTACACTCCCAGAAAAACTTAAATCTCAATGGCAGAAATAGATCCATGCAGATACTGGATCCAAGCATTATCCATGTAATAACTGAAACAAATAAAATATGCAATTGCAGCACCAAGAAAAACGTAAACCATCCATCCACGCAGATACTCCATCCAAGCATTATCCATGTAATGACTGAATGCTTCTCGAGATGTCCATGTAAGACCTATTATTATCTAACCGAATAGAAAACATATCCATGCAAATACTGCATGCAGATTCTCAAAAATAATTGCATCCCAACAAATGTTTCTCTGGATGTCAATGTAGCCACTACCATTATTTAACTGCATTAAAAAAAACAAGTAACAACTACAGCTCAACTGAATAAACTATTCATCTACCAAAATTCTCATGCCAAAATAATAAGAGGCACTACTGCTCAGAGCTTACAAATGCAAGTAATTAATGTGGGAGATCCTTGCAGCTACTTCGCGGGTGACTTAGCTGATCCATTCGGAATTAGTTAAGCATGGTCGGCAGTGGGATTGAGCTCATCCCAAGCTTCAATCCAAGTGACCATGGCATCTGCCAGCTTCTGGAAATACGGATCTATTACTCCAAGTTTCTCCCTTACCTGCTTTGACAGCTCAATGTAGCATTGCTGGACAGAGGTACATTCCTTTGGAATTGTGGCAGATTGGAAAAATGGAATAATGTCCTCTTGCCAGAATATTCCCTTGTATTCTTTCTTCAAATTAACAAAAGGGTTACTGGCCTTGCTGTGCCAAATGTATGGCAGCCCTGTCTTCACACCCAATCCCAAGTGGTCGCAGATGACCTTGACACACCATCCTGCCCACATATCGTCATAGCGACCAATAGGCTGGCCATCACCCATCAAGCCAAAATACATGGCAGGGCCAATCAAGTCCCGATTGAAGGCCAAATTCATGCCACACATGGGGAAAAGCGTACCCTTTGGAATTGTCAAAACTGCATCAACATATCTGGTGTTGCGTTCGGAAGGTTTGACAAGCTGTGTTGGGGCATCGTAATCAGGGATATTCATCCAGAGGCCATGAGAAACTGCAGTGGGTGTTCCATGGCGAAGGCTGAAGGGGTACCCACGTACAAAATCTGCACCCTGTCTGTATGGATCATACAGTGTATTGAAAAAGAATGGAGTTGAAGGGGAGAGCAAATTCATGATGTGCTGCTGGAGAGCATTGATGTCATTGCCGGAGGGATTCTTGGCAACGAAGCAGTCATCGTCAATAGTAAAGATGTATTTTTTCTTAGAGACCATGTAGCCGAAGCAACTGTTGGGTATTTTTGAAATGGAATGGGAAAATACCAAAACCAAACATTAACTGAACACAGAGTCGATGCTCTGTTTTCTTTGCTCTACTCCAGGATCTTTACCCCTAAAAAAATTCACTGAACAGAGTAATGCACCACCATAAAAGATTTCCATTCATTAAAATAAAATGACTGATATACATTCATCCTCTTTGCTGTGAGGGATTTACCAAAAACAACATTAAACCAAA
>APFE031270346.1:0-10726 GCA_000404065.3 Pinus taeda | reverse complement strand
ATGAAGGCATGTACACACCTTGTCTTTCCTTGCAAATATGGAACCTTTGTAGCAGCAAAGTAGAGCATATTTGGCACTTGAATTTGCCAATCATGAAATATGAAACCTATTGGTATACGTATCCAACAGAAGGCACAGATTATTTCGTGAGGCAAGGTAGGCTGAAAGCATAGCAATTTAATTTTAAAATATGGCGGAATGGAAAGATTGATTAAGAAGGTGAAAAGGGAATGAGTGACATGAATCCTTTTCAACAGAAGAATGGACACTGTACATGAAATTTTCCCACAGGTAGAGCAATAAAATTGAATTCTACCTGATCTCACTCAAAAAATCTCACCAGAAATGAGTACGAAATGAAACTATGGAACATAACAAAGAAATGGAGAGATTTATTAAGAAGGTGAAAAGGACATGGATAGCATGAATCCTTTTCAACAGAAGAATGAAACGCTACACATGAAATTTTCCTACAGGTAGAGCAATAAAATTGAATTCTACCTGATCTCACCCGAAAAATTTCACCAGAAATGAATACAAACTGAAATAAAAAACATAAAAAGATACATATGAAACATAAGAAAAACACTTGATACACTCACAACCACAGGAATCTCATGAAACAGAACCGATGCCTTTCATTAATTCTCTGTAAAAATATATAATGCAGAAACAAAGTTTCTTTCTCACAGTCTCCCAGAAGTTACAAGCCAACCAACCCTTTGAAAATAGCTTGCATACAATATATAGAATGTGTGAGGAAGAGATAGAACGCCCAGGGCTTGGGAAGTTACTCAAATCATTTCGAAATGGAGATGGAGAGCCAACCATCAGCTACAGGTGCAGCGCTCTCAAGCATGACATTTGGCATGTGGTGACCCTTTGCATTCTTCACTACTTGGATAGATGCCCACCTGGAGAGAAAACTCTTTAAAACCCGCCTTTGGTGCCAAAAAAATGAAGAGTGGATGACCGGGCGCACTTGGAGAAGTTGCAACCCGAAATTTCGCGAAACAGGAGCAAACTGGGCAAAATTTCCTCTGTGCGCTACACGCCTTTCTCTGTGCGTCGCGCTACTTTAGGGCCTATTTTGGGGCACTTCTAGGTGTCCCAAATGTGCCCAAGTGGGCTTTTTGGAAAGCTTGGCCTGTCTACTTTCTAACCCCACTAGATTTTCTGAATTTTAAGCTCATTTTCCCCTCCAAATCTTCATCCTCCCAAGACTGCTTTTTGTGTGTCCAAAAAGTGGCAGAAAGGCCATTTTTGGGTGTTTTTTGACCTTTAGGAGACCCAAAAATTATCAAAATTTCTAGCTCGGACACTAGTAGATGTATTTTTTGATGATGAATCCAAAAATACAAACCTTTTCTCGATTGGAGTGCTAGAATTTTAGCGTCGCGCAGGGTGCGCAACGCACAAGGAGAAAATCCCTGTTTTTCGCCCAAAAAATTTCCCTGTGACCAAAATTTGCCCAATTTTTTTGCGAATTGGGCTGGAAGTTCTCTATGGGGTGCTTTGCTAAGTCAAGGAAGCCTCAGCCAATATCCTAAGCCTATCTTGCTCTTTTGCCTCTTTTTCCCTCTTACTTGCTTTCCTCAATTTTGCTTTTAAACTCTTTATTCGGGCCTTGGCGCTCATGTTTCGTGCCCTGTAATGAAATGCCATGTGTCTCAACAGAGCAAGGTCTTTGTCAACCTTGTCTAGCAGCCTTTCCAAATGCATTTTGACCCTCTCAAGTTTGGCCTCCCTATCATCATTTATTTCTTGCTCCAAAGATGTGAGCTCAACCCTTCTTCTTTGAGCAGCTTGGCAATGCTCTCGAATGCTTTGCACCTCCATGATCGCATGCTGGTCCTCAAGCTGCTTGTTTCTCTGCTCTAGGTACTTCATTTTCCACTTTTCCCTCTCCACATCTACATCATCATCCTGAATGAGGATGAAATCGGCCTCCTGTTCACCTGATGGTCCCTCATCATGCATAGGTTTCTTGTCCTTGTCCTGTATTGCTCTGAGGGGAGCATCAACAAGCAAATCCAACTTAACCTTCTCTTTTTTCCTGATTAGGGTTTCCTGGAGTATTTTCTTCAACTGCTTGATTTTGACTTTGGAGACCTGATTCCTTGTGTAGCAATGAGTAGCCATGTGTCTTTGAAATTTGTTATCTCTTTTGGCCTTCTTAAGAAGATTGTTTAAATGGAAATTTACCCTGTCAAGCCAAAACTCCCTATTTTCATTGATTTCTCCTGTGGGCCTGTTCTCTTGAAGTTGTGTCACTGTGGGTATCCTCCTCATATTCTGATGAAACCTCGGATGCCATGACTGCTGTTTTAAAAGTTGAATTTGGGCTGCCCTTTGATTTAAATGAAGCTAGAAGTTGCTTTGACAATCTGCCACCAAGGGGACAATTTAATAGGGAGCATTAGGATGGGGATAATATAATGGGAATAGGGGTTTATAGGAGAATTTTGTTTAGAGATATACAGGGGTTTTTGGGGTATTTTGATAGGGTAGGGTTTGGGTTTTTAGCAAGGTAGGGTTTTAGGGTTTGTAAGGTAGGGTTTGTGTTTATTGATCAATAGGAGGAGGGGAAGGGAGTATGATCTTGGTAATGTTAGGGTAATGATTATGGGGACAATGGCATAGGGAAATAAGGAGAAGGGGTAGGGTAGGAAGAATAGCCTTGGCAGCAACAACATTGTAGCAAAAACCCTAGCAAAACAATATTTCTTTGATGTCTTCTTGTGTTTGCTTTATGAAACTTTTTGCATTCAATCACAGGCAATAAACCATCATATATCTATCAAATTTGATGAGAAAACCCTGATATAGAGCCTACCTATTGATTTGAGGGGTTTCACAGGCAACTTGAGGCAATTTGGAACATTCTGGGTGCTTTATCTCTGTGCGCTGCGCCAGTGTCTGTGTGCGCCGCGCCCTCGTTATATGCGCTGCGCTCCTCTTCCTGTGTGCGTTGTGCTTTTTATGGAGGACTTTTGGAGGCCTTCCCGGTGTCCAAATTGAGTTCTGGATAGCTCGGTGGAAAGATCGTTGAGTCTATTTTCCAACCCAACCAAAATTTTTCAATTTAGAGTTCATTGCCTCTGTCAAAAATCAAATCTCCCAAGACTGGTCAAAATGTGCCAAATGAGGCTGCCTAGAGGCAGAGTGCTATTACAGTCAACTTTTGAATGCCTTCCTCAACTCCAAATTGAGCTCATGATAGCTCATTGGAAATATCTATGTCTAGTTATCATTTGACTCATCAAGAAAGCCATTTGGCCAACTGAGGTAGGAGAAAATTTGATTTTCCCAAGGTCACTTCAGAGGTGCATCAATTCTCCTGAGGCAACTATATTTTTGAGATTTCTCCAAAAACATGACACCTGTGTAAAAAGTGAAGGAGGTTTTTCTTCCTTGGCATGTTTTCGACACAAAACTCTCTCAGTTTTCCCAAATTCATCTTTCCTTACACAAAAACATCATTTGAGTGAAACATATCCCGATGTGTGGGACAAGGGATTTGCCAAAATGAAGCGAAATGAAGGCGATAGGGAACTTCTAAATTCTTGAGGGAATTTTGGGAAGTAGGGAGGGATGTTAGGAAGTAGGGGAAAATGGAATATCTAAAATTGAGTGAGGGGAAGGAGTCCAAAAGGGAAAAACACAGGCCCAACCTAGAAAATTGCCAAGTTGTAGTAAGAAACTAGGGTTTGTGCGAAAATGAGGAATTTGGGGGATCTCAGTGATGGGAAGTGTTTGATAAGGTACTTTAAGGATAGGGGAAGGTGTATGAACATCAAGATACCAGTTTTGTCGATGATTTGACCGCCCAAGAGAAATTTCCTTCAAAACCCTAGCAGAGGGAAATGACCTTACCTAGGCGCAACGGAAGCATGAACAAGGTGTAGAATGACCCAGTGGGACTTGAAATGATAATGAAAACCCTTTGAATTATGGTACACTCATCTGAATGGTGATTTGGACAAATTTGACAAGGGTAAAAATCAAACCCTAGACCGAATGCCTTGTGACCAAATTTTTGTTTGAAGACCCACTGAAATGACAAAATTTTACCTTGACACCTTAAAATCACTTTGTAAGAGCATGTTTGATCACTGGAGGAAGGCTACAAATATTGACAATAACATTGGCTCCAATAGGGATGGCAGCTCCTTGGAGGTGCCAAGAACTGTAGATCTTTGGGTGAGCAGACAGTGCCTTCGTCCATTGGGCTATGGAGTCCATTATTCCAACAAACTAACATGACTCAATTTATTGACTGAATTGACTGAAACTGACTCAATGCGAACTGAAATGACTGACAAACTTGACTCTATGCAAAAGGAAATGACTTATGACTGACTTAACTAAAACAAGAACTGACAAAACTTATTCAATGGTAGCAGTCCATCAAGATTCGAGGGTTTCAAATCATGATGACAGCCACCTACGTACTAATGTAATATGTACAATCATGTGTAATGTGTCTTCCAATGTAACCAATCAAGTAGATGCCTCCTTGATTGATTCTTCGGATCAGATCTTCTGGTCAACAACAGATATTGGTAACTGGGTATCCAAAAACATAATTGACCATGATCTTTTTCATCACTGAGTACTGGAATAAACACCTTCATGACTGACTGCAACAGATGTGCCAGAGGATCTTGAAAAACATGAAGTCTTTCCTCCTACTGAAAGAATAAGGTGTCTTTCTCCTTTTCTTCTGATTTTCCTTCATAACGTACTTCAGTATGAGTATGTTCTTGATCCTCAGAAAATTCTAAACAGGTAGATGAGTGAATCTCCTCTTGAAAACACATTTCAAAACATGAAACATATGAAGAAGAATCTGAAATGGAATCCTGAATGGTCTGATCTTCGGTAGTCTGAATATATTGTAAGTCATCTTCATATGATATGACAGCCAGATTCTCATTACATTCATCACATTCATTAATCTTGAGAAAAGCAACTTCAGATGATTCTTGAAACCCAACACTAACATTCATACCATCTACCAATGATTCATCCAAGGAAAAATTTTCACTTACTTGAACCAAATTCTCATCTTGCTGTTCATGAACTGAATGAGCTACCTCCTCATGAAGATCTAATTCTAGTGAGATAAGGTCAGTTAGGTTTGTACCTCTGTTTTCTCCATTTGAGGTAGCCTCAACCATGCAACTCTCTTTTTCCTCCTCACCATCTGTCTCTTGATCTGATTTGTCATCCCCATTACCTGAGATTGGAACATCATTTTCTTGCATATCATCTTTTATTTCCACTAGATCCGAAACAAAACTTCTTCTTTCATCATTTCCATCCATATGGAAATCTAAGTATGACTTACTTAACGCAGTTGAATCCCAAAATGATATCTAACATATGGAAATCTTCAACCTGCTGATCTATAAAGATGTTCACCGGACAATCATCCTTTTCTTTGGAGATATTATGAAGATTCTGCCTTATAAACTGAAATGCTTCGTAACACAAGGGTATAGAATCCTCTTGCATCATTAAATCATGTATTTCGGCTGCCTCACCTTCATCTGTAATCTGACCTTGAATTGTGTTTGGTGGCTGCAAATCTGGTTCTATATCCAAAATGATTTCATCAATCATTTTAGGGGAAGATTTCTTATTAACGACCTGCTCAAAAATTTCGCCATCTGTCTCATCTTCAACATTAAAACTGAGAGATTGTTGATTTCCTACAAGCTTTTCATTTGAATATTTACTATGTAATTTACCCTGCAAAAACTGAAATGATTCAAAACAGAGAGGTAAGGAATATTCTTGTATCGTTTGATCATATAAGCCAACTTCTATGTCTTCATGTGCAACCTGACTATTAATGGAATTTGGGGGCTGGAACTCAGAATATAAGAAGTCTGGAACAAAGTTTTCATCTCCCTCAAGAGGATCCAAATCAAGATTTGTTGATAGCTGATGTCTGATTGCATGGAAATTATCTCTGATGAACTGACATGAATCAAAGCACAAAGGCAAAGATCCTTCACTTACCTCAAAATCTGTTGCACTTTCCTCATCGTTTCCATAGCTGATATGCCTCGGTTCATCATTGTACTCGATCTACTGTAAGCGAACTTCCTCATCCCATAAACTGGCCGCTGATTTGTCTGCAAGATTAGCTTCTGTTTGGACAGCATAATCATCATCATCATATTGATCAAACTGAGGCAAATCGTTAGTATAAAACATGTCATCAAGCATACATGTCATATCAACAGGTCTTTCTTCTCCAATATTATCTACAAAACAATCCTTATGACTAGTGAGATAAGAAACAAAATGTTTTGGATCAGCCACTTGTTTATGAACGCCATTTTCATCTTTTGCAGTCATTTTTCTCACCATCTCTTCTACTGCACTCACCAGAATGTCAAGCTTTTCCTCTGAAGGTGTAGTTTTCTCTAGATCCACGTTTTTCATCTCTTCTTCTTTCAACCTTGCCCTTCTGATCAACAAATGAGCCTCCACATTTACTTCTTTTTTATGCATCTCTTCAAGTGTTGCGACATTCTTGTCTCTCAGCTGAAACTCCATTTCCAGATCAAAGGCACCCCGGTAGTGCAAGAGAGCAGATCCAGGAGTAGGTCTTATATCAACCGACATCGAATAATAAACTTGATTAAATCTGGCTGAAAATTGTTGTACTGTCTCCCCTGGCAGTCTTTTCAACTGATTATACTCTTCTACGATAAGGAAAAGGTTCTGTCTGATCCTCCACCTATCAAGAAAAACTTTGATGAACTGCTGTAAATCTGTGATGCTTGCATCGGGCAGGGCTTTGAACCAACTCTTGACTTTGCCTTGCAAAGAAAGCGCAAAAAGCCTTATACTGACATCTTCTTCATCGATTTCATAAAGGTCTAGAAAATCCTCAACATTCTGCACATGTTGCTCATCATTGACATTCTTACATTCACCGCCAAATCTTGGCAAGTATAGATCATAGTTTTTGGGGAAAGCATGAAGAACAAAAGGTAAAACAAGAGGTTTATACCTATCTGGGATTATAACAGCTGTAGGAATATGTACAAGAGCTATGGGATCAGTTTTGTTTTCTTTAGGCTCATCACTCTGAAGAGAGTCATCATAAGATGTAGGAAAAGTAAGGAAGCCAGGATCAAAGGGAAACTCACTATTTACACTTTTTGAATACATCGAGTGAAGATTTTGATCACCTTTATCATACAACAAGTTCTGAAAAACTTTCAGGGCAGCTTCAAGAGCAGCAAAGAAGTAATTCACAAGGAAGCTGAGTAGGTCCTGAATACCATTCCACTTTGGATACCCAAACTTTGTGTAAGATCCTTCCATTTTCGCAGAGAAAGAATTAGTCCTCTAGTGGAGTCACCATGAAGCACCGACTGCTAGATTCTTCAGTGAATGGAGTCGCCAGGTGAATGATTTCAGCCGTCTTCTTATGTCTAATCATTGTTCACCATCAACCATCAGATATGAGCTTGATAGATGTCCTGGGGCAAGACAATCTTCCAGCAAACCATTTTCATCACCAGTGGAGTCGCCACTATGTTAGCACCTAAATTCGCCTCGGGTTGAAGGAAGGCAAAATTTAGGGTAACCACAAACCATGCTCAGTCTAGTAGCTAGCCCTACCAGAACAGGAGAGGGATCTCTCCAGGTCACACTTAGTGGATAGATGAACGAAAAGGACTGAGATGACTTTCAAACGAACTATTTGTCTTAGGCTAGTAAGTGGAAATGAAAATGATGAGTGATTTTGTGAATGACTGCATTTCTGGAATGTTATGGGACCACTGGACTTCAATGAATAGAGAACTTAACATGAAGGCACACATTATTTCGTGAGGCAAGGTAGGCTAAAAGCATAGCAATTTAATTTCAAAATATGGCGGAATGGAAAGATTGATTAAGAAGGTGAAAAGGGCATGAGTGACATGAATCCTTTTCAACAGAAGAATGGACACTGTACATGAAATGTTCCCACAGGTAGAGCAATAAAATTGAATTCTACCTGATCTCACTCGAAAAATCTCACCAGAAATGAGTACGGAATGAAACTATGGAACATAACAAAGAAATGGAGAGATTGATTAAGAACGTGAAAATGGCATGGACAACATGAATCCTTTTCAACAGAAGAATGAAACACTACACATGAAATTTTCCTACAGGTAGAGCAATAAAATTGAATTCTACCTGATCTCACTCGAAAAATTTCACCAGAAATGAATAGGAAATGAAATACAAAACATAACAAGATACATATGAAACATAAGAGAAACACTTGCTACACTCACAACCACAAGAATCTCATGAAACAGAGCCGATGCCTTTCATTAATTCTCTGTAAAAATATACAATGCAGAAACAAAGTTTCTTTCCTACAGTCTCCCAGGAGTTACAAGCCAACCAACCCTTTGAAAATAACTTGCATACAATATATAGAATGTGTGAGGAAGAGATAGAACGCCCAGGGGTTGGGAAGTTACTCAAATCATCTCGAAATGGAGATGGAGAGCCAACCATCAGCTACAGGTGTAGCGCTCTCAAGCATGACATTTGGCATGTGGTGACCCTTTGCATTCTTCGCCACTTGGATAGATGCCCACCTGGAGAGAAAACTCTTTAAAAGCCACCTTTGGTGCCAAAAAACTGAAGAGTGGATGACCAGGCCCACCTGGAGAAGTCGCGTCCCGAAATTTCGCGAAACGGGAGCAAACTGGGCAAAATTTCCTCTGTGCGTTGCGCGCTTTTCTCTGTGCATCGCGCTACTTTGGGGCCTGTTTTGGGGCACTTCTAGGTGTCCAAAATGTGCCCAAGTGGGCTTGTTGGAAAGCTTGGCCTGTCTATTTTCTAACCCCACTAGAATCTCGGAATTTGAAGCTCATTTTCCCCTCCAAATATTCATTCTCCCAAGACTGCTTTCTGTGTGTCCAAAAAGTGGCAGAAAAGCCATTTTTGGGTGTTTTTTGACCTCTAGGAGACCCAAAACTTATCAAAATTTCTAGCCCGGACACCAATAGATGTATTTTCTGATGATAAATCCAAAAATGCAAACCTTTTCTCGATTGGAGTGCTAGAATTTTAGCACCGTGCAGGGTGCGCGACGCAAGGGAGAAAATCCCCGTTTTTCGCCCAAAAACTTTCCCTGTGACCAAAATTTGCCCAAATTTTTTGAGATTTGGGCTGGAAGTTCTCTATGGGGTGATTTTCTGAGTCAAGGAATCCTTAGCCAAGATCCTAAGCCTATCTTTCTCTTTTGCCTCTTTTTCCCTCTGACTTGCTTTCCTCAATTTTGCTTTTAAACTCTTTATTCGGGCCTTGGCGCTCATGTTTCGTGCCCTGTAATGAAATTCCATGTGTCTCAATAGAGCAAGGTCTTTGTCAACCTTGTCTAGCAGCCTCTCCAAATGCATGTCTACCCTCTCAAGGTTGGCCTCCCTATCCTCATTGATTTCTTGCTCCAAAGATGTGAGCTCAACCCTTCTTCTTTGAGCAGCTTGGCAATGCTCTCGAATGCTTTGCAGCTCCTGATCACCTGCTAGTCCTCAAGCTGCTTGTTTCTCTACTCCAGGTACTTCATGTTCCACTTGGCCCTCTCCACATCTGCATCGTCATCCTAAATGAGGATGAAATCCGCCTCCTGTTCACCTGATGGCCCCTCATCATGCATAGGTTTCTTGTCCTTGTCCTGTATTGCTCTAAGGGGAGCATCATCAAGAAAATCCAACTTAACCTTCTCTTTTTTCCTGATTAGGGTTTCCTGGAGTATTTTCTTCAACTGCTTGATTTTGACTTTGGAGACCTAATTCCTTGTGTAGCAATGAGTAGCCATGCGTCTTTGAAATTTGTTATCTCTTTTGGCCTTCTTAAGAAGATTGTTTAAATGGAAATTTACTTTGTCAAGCCAAAACTCCCTATTTTCATTGTTTTCTCCTATGGGCCTGTTCTCCTAAAGCTTTGTCACTGTGGGTCTCCTCCTCATATTCTGATGAAACCTCGGATGCCATGACTGTTGTTTTAAAAGTTGAATTTGGGCTGCCCTTTGATTTAAATGAAGCTAGAAGTTGCTTTGACAATCTGCCACCAAGGGGACAATTTAATAGGGAGCATTAGGATGGGGATAATATAATGGGAATAGGGGTTTATAGGAGAATTTTTTTTAGGGATATACAGGGGTTTTTGGGGTATTTTGATAGGGTAGGGTTTGGGTTTTTAGCAAGGTAGGGTTTTAGGGTTTGTAAGGTAGGGTTTGTGTTTATTGAGCAATAGGAGGGAAAAGGGAGTATGATCTTGGTAATGTTAGGGTAATGATTATGGGGACAGTCGCATAGGGAAATAAGGATCAGAGGTAGGGTAGGAAGAATAACCTTGGCAGCAACAACACTGTAGAAAAAATCCTAGCAGAACAGTCTTTCTTTGATGTCTTCTTGTGTTTGCTTTATGAAACTTTTTGCATTCAATCACAGGCAATAAACCATCATATCTCTATCAAATTTGATGAGAAATCCCTGATATAGAGCCTACCTATTGATTTGAGGGGTTTCACAAGCAACTTGAGGCAATTTGGCACATTCTGGGTGCTTTATCTCTGTGCGTTGCGCCACTGTCTGTGTTCGTCGCGCCCTAGTTATATGCGTCGCGCTCCTCTTCCTGTGTGCGTCGCGCCACTTTGAGGCCGGTTTTGAGGGCCTTCCCGGAGTCAAAA
>APFE031270343.1:0-22114 GCA_000404065.3 Pinus taeda | reverse complement strand
CATGTGTACTTGAAGAAGCTAAGTACACATCTCCACCTTCATCTGAGGTGGTTTTCGCCTCTACAGAAGGAGCATCATTAGATCCCTTTCCTTTATTAGGAGCTTTAGATTTACAATCCCTTTTGTACTGCCCTTCCTTTCCGCATTTCCAACACACCACCTTTACAGATTTTCCTAGAGATTTATATATCCCTCTAGATTTAGATCTCCCACTCGATGACTTATTTTTGTTTATGTTTTGGGACCGTCCTTGTACATAAAAGGCATCACCATTCTGGCTCTCCATATTTTTTTGTCTCATCTCCTTTGTCAACAAGGATGAGACTATTTCATCAAACTGTAAGGCAGTTGCATTGCTACCCATTGCAATAACCAGACTATCCCATGAATCTGGTAGAGAACACAACAAATTGATGCACTTATCTTCATCTAAAATTTTAATATCAACAAATGCTAACTGACTTACCACAGTATTAAATGCATTCAAATTCTCTGTCACTGAGTCTCCATCTTTCATCCTCAAGTTATACAACTTTTTCTGCATGAATAGTTTATTCACTAGAGACTTAGATTGGTACAAAGTCCCTAACTTGTCCCATAAAGCCTTCATTGTAGCTTCCCCTAATACATTCAACAATACTGAATCTAAGACACACAATCGTATTGTGCTCTTTGCCTTCTGATCCAACTTCCATTCTTCATCGAACACTCCCGTTGGTTTAGTACCTAGATCTACCGTGATCCATCGATGTTTATCCACCAACAGATCCTCCATCTTGAGTTTCCATGGGTCAAAAATCTGACCATTAGATTTCTCGATCTCTATCTTTCCACTACTCGCCATCTTCTTTCACCACCAAAATCGATCTCGCAGATCTCCCACTAAACAGGGTCTACCACAGGCCTAAGCGAAACCCCTCAGCAACAAAGGCGTCCCCTTAAAGCCAAAACAACTCTGATACCAAATGAAGGTTTTAACCCCATACAAAAATTACCTACATATGAATTCTAAAACACAGAAAATAAACAATGTGAGAGCATAACACATATATAGAGAGATTTTCCCCTCGATCCGAAAACTGAGACTACTAGCTTGATTTTTCATTATGTTCCTTTCAATGTTATAATACATATTTATACATGTCAAATCATCTGATACCATGGACCGAAAACCATCGCGTCCAATACCATGGACCGAAAACCATCGTGTCCAAAAACATGTGCGAAAATCATGCAAAAAACCATAGGTGGGTCGGCCCATCCTAACATAGGGTCCAAAACCAAAATTTTCGAGGGTACTACCCTAGACCCCATAAAGTGGGGTTATGGGTATGTCTCAAACCCCCTATGATCCGCCCTGCTACATAATCGGTGCAACGAAGGGGGGCTCAACCCCCTCTCTAACCCCCCAAGTAACTACCTGGGCTAGTCATGGAAAGAATATAACATAACCCAACAAATAATAGTAACCATCTAGTGACTTGAGCATTTGTGACAGAACTGTTCATTAAATATTTAATATGTGAGTGATCAGTATGGACAAAAGTATAATAACTAGTTATGTAATTTTGAAATTTATTAATAGCATAAATAACTGATAAAAATTCCTTTTCGGTAACTATGTAGTTAAGTTCAGCAGGACTCATATTCTTGCTAATGAAATAGATAGCATAGGGGACATTATTCTTCTTGTCGAAAGACAACTCCAATTGCAGTATCCGAAGCATCAGAGGATATATGAAAGGGAAGTTCCCAATCAGGTCCCCTTAGAATAGGAGCTATAGATAATTGATGTTTGAGTGCATCGAATGCTTCCTAGAAAATATTAGTCCACTTGAATTCAACATTTTTCATAACACAAACAAAGGAGAAGCTATTTTGGAAATTTTTTTGATAAATCTTCTATAGTATCTAGCATGTCCTAAGAAGCTTCTCACTTCTGTTTGGGTTTTGGGAATAGGAATGTTCTCAATGACTTGTATCTTGGACGGATCTACCTGAATTCCTTGAGATGAAATAAAATGCCCAAGTACCACTCCACTCATCATCATATGACATTTTTTGGTGCTTAAGGAGAGGTAGGCTTGTATACATCAGTTAAGTACTTTCTCAAGATTTTGTAGTGCCTTCTCAAAAGAGACACCATAAGGGGTAAAATCATCCATTAAAATTTCCATAGAGTCATTAATCATATCAGAAAAGTTTCCTATAACTGCTCTTTGAAAGGTTGCTGGTGTATTACATAGCCTAAATGGGAGGAATCTATAAGTAAAGGTTCCCCAGGGGCTAGTAAAAGTGGTCTTATCTTGATCTTGAGGTGAAATTTTGATCTGGTTATACCCATTGAAACCATCTAAGAAAGAGAAGAATTTCTTCCTTGACAAACTATCTAACACCTAGTCAATGAATGGTAATGAAAAGTGATATTTTTGAGTGGCTTTATTTAAGGCTCTATTTCCTGTTTTTCTTAGGAACTATTACCAATGGGGAAACCCATTCATTGTCAGATATAGGATATATAAACCCTGCATTAAGCAATTTTTGAAGTTCCTCTTTAACAATTTCCCCTAAATTAGGGTTCATTCGTCGTTGAGGTTGACAGATCAGTCGACAATCTTCCTTGATATAGATACGATGAGTACATAATCCAGGAGAGATTCCATTCATATCTGTATAGTCCCACACGAATGCTTCCTTATTTTCAAGAAGTAACTTCATTAATTGTTGTGTTTCAGCAACTGTCAAGTTGGGGTTTATATTCAGTGTTTTTCCAGGTTCAATTTCTACTGGTATACTTTTAGAGGAGATGGTAGCTAATGTTTGAAGTAGGTCTTCAGAATTAAGCTTTTCCTGGGTATCTGACTCCAAAAGTGCAACTAGTTGATTATGTGTTTCTAGAGTCACAAAGGAGGGTTCACAAATAAAATTATTAATTACTTCATCCTCAGTGGCATCTTTAAGGCTTAAAGCTTGTCCGATAGTCAGGATATGTTGATTAGTTTGATCATCATAGTCCACCCATAAGGAATTATCATTATTAATCAAGGGTGTAGCGTGACAGTAGAGAGTAAACTGTTTGGTTTCATATCCATTGGAAATTGTCATTGAACCAGATTTGCAGTTGATAAAGGCATCTGCTGTGGTTAGCCAAGGCCTACCCAAAATTAGAGGATGACCCCCCAACTTTGTTTTAGGTTGAAATACCACAAAGTCAGCTGGATAATTCCAAGACTCAACTAAGATGACAAGGTCTTCAATAACTCCTTCCGGTTTGATTATATAATGGTCAGATAATTCTAGAATGGTTGGGGTATCTCTAATTCCATTCTTCAGTTGTAACAATTGTGAAGTTTCAAGAGTAATAATATTGATAGCAACACCTAAATCTACCAGAACTCAAGGAATTATTGTTTTTCCAATTTGCATTGTGACAGTAAGATGGCTGGGATCACCATACTTAACTGGAGGAGCTTTACCCGACATTAGTGCAGATAGATCACCCATGACATGAACTGTGAGGGGATCTTTAGTTTTCCTACCAATTTTCTTAACACAAATGTCTCGCATAGTTTTGGCATACATTGGTACATCTCTTAGTGCTCGTAATAGTGGAATTTTGACATAGAGATTTTGTAATTCCCCTAGAAGATTGAAAGAAGGTGGCTTAGGAGTTTTAGTCAAAGATAAACGCTCAGGGAATGGTGGTTCAACTGTTTCAGCAACAGTATTAGAGGGTGGTTGTACCTCTTCAGGTGAATCTTGTTTTTTTATTTATTCTTTATTAGAATTAGAAGAGGTAACATCATCAATGATATGTTCTACTATTTTCCCAGATCGTAAATGAATATCATTGCATTGTGCAGGGAAAACAAAAAGTATAGGTTGGTTTTTAATATCAATAAACTGCACAGCCTTATTATTGGGGTTAGGGTTAGGTTGTACAAGTAGTTGGAGCCGCATCATTTGATTATTTGGTGGAGCACCTGATGGTAAAGGGAGAGGTTGCTAAAATTGTGATTGAAATTGAGGAAATTGATTTGGAAACGGGGGTTGTTGACCTCTCCAATTTGGATTCCATTGGTTAAAGTGAGGTTGTTGTTGTGGAGGCCAAGCAATCCACATTGTTGAGTCTACAAAGGGAGGGTTTGTTTGTTGCATGGGTGGGTAATTAATTTGATTAAAGGGTGGGTATTGCATTTGGTTGAAGGGAGGGTAATTTTCTTGACTAAAAGAAGGATAATTATTCCAACAATTAGAAGATGTAAATGGCATATTAGGATTCATACCTTATCCTCATGGTTTCCATTGCTTTCTCTGTGTCAACAGATAGACAGCTTCATCTTCTTCATCGGTTGGTTGTAATGCTGCTTTGATTCCTGATAAAGAAGGGCATTGTTGAGTTTCATGATCCTTATCACAAAGGGTGAAAATTGGCATTTTGTCCAATGGCCATTCCCTTAGTGGGTGCTTTTCTCTGCATTTGGGGGAAAAGATGGATGAAGCCGCTTCGGCTTTGGCTTGTCTCTTTTTAATCTGCAAGGTGTCAATTTGTGAAGCAAAAGAACTTAACATTTCAATTTTAAAATCCTCAAGTAAATTACCTATTTAGGCTCTTGTTTCTCCTCAATTGGCTAATCTTTGAACTCTTGAAAATGTGGCATCCCTGTTGTCTGATCTATTCCTTGCAGCTCCTCTTGCACATCTTTTACAGAGGTTAACAATTTCATCATATGATTCTTTAGATATGTCCCCTTTACCAAGCATATTTAGCATATCTAGACAATCATCCATTACTCCTTTTAATAATATTGTTTTAAGAATATATTTACTTACATCAGGGTGACTGGTTCTTTGTAGATTATATTGTAGTCTTTCCACAAAGTCCTCCAGAGTTTCATCCTCTTTTTGTATCATCTTGAATATTTCCTCTCTTTTTTCTCTTGTTCGGCAATAGTCTTGATATTTGTGCAGAAATTTTTGCTTCATCTGATCCCATGTTGTGATTACATGACCTCCAAGACTCATGAACCATCTTAATGCATTTTCCTTTAATGTTGCTGGAAATAGTTTTAATTTTTGAGCACTGGTAATGTAATCATAAATTCTGCATAATATATCAAACTCGAAAAGGAATTCATCGGGATCTTTAGAAGATAAACCATGAAAGTTAGGTAAAGCTGAAAGTGGAATTTTTTCATAGCATCTACTCCTCTAGGAAGATCACCAATAGGAAATCCTAAGGTAGAAAGAGAGTTTTCATCTCGTACCTCTCCTTCAGGACCTACCTGTTCTTCATGGTGTAGTTCTTCATTATACTCATCCATGGTTTCTTCTGTTTGTTCCCCTACTACACTTGCTCAATCCTCAATGTTTTCTGCTGGTTTCTCAACTATTTTAGGGCTCACAATCTCTTTCTCTATTTTGAAGTTCGCTTGAAAGGAAGGTTGAGGCTTTGGTTTTTGAGAGCTTGATCGCTGAGGAACAAAAAATTTAGAATTTGATATAATCTCATCGATAAAGGTCTTTCTTCCTCCCCTTCCTCTGCCCCTGCCATTTGTAGGGTTAGTTTTCTTGGGGGCTCCATGTCCTCTCATGCAATATGGACATCTAAAAGAAAAACATAAATGCTTGTGAAATCTATAATTGCCTTCCTCGACAACAGCACCAAAATGTTGGTCACTATAATTGTTTATTAATTAAAACAATCAAGTGCTACATAAATTGTCAACCCAGGGAAGTCTGTTTATTTCAAAGGCAATCACACACTATATATGCTCAATCTCAAAAGCAATCCAAAGTTATAGTAAAAGTTACACTAATCGTACCTTTCTTTGAACAAACTGAAGCTCTACATTGAATTATAGTAAAATCAATCTTTCTATTGCAGAATTCAAGATTCAAAGGAAAACAATCATCAGAAGAATCCTAGATTATACTAAGAAACAACAACCTAGGAAAAAGGAACCTTTCAACAATCTACAAAAGAAAAGAGTAACTATGCTATAACAAAGGATAGGACCCTATTCCCCAAAGTAGGAATCTTCAGCACCTGTCTCTGACTATCACACTTTCCTAAACTCATTTTGCAAACAGAATTACCAATCAAAATGATCAACAATTACTTAAGAATGAATTGTATGAAAACAATGCAATAATAAGTTAAAACAAAGTTTCAACAATAGACAGAGTTCTAACAATGCGTAAACAAAACTTCAATAATGCATAATAGAGTTTTAGCAATCGATAGAAGAGTTCTAACAAGGCATGAATGAAAACAATAATTAACGCACTACATAAAATAATGGGTGAATCTTGTGAGGAAGGTGGGCCCTCTCCTTCTCACAAGATTCCCCAGGAATGAAAGGGAAGTAAGAAGAAATGCTCAAAATGATATTTTATTCATTTGTCCAATGTAGCAAGTTACAATATCAAGATTAAACTCACTCCTTCTCTGTAATTCCCTTCTAGCTAAGCCTTTCGTATTCTGTCATAATCCCCTTAATGTTGATTTCCCTTCTTATTTAAAGAGGAGAATCCCCTTAATACAATTAAGCATATGATTACACGTGTACATACAAATCCTATTCTTAGTCTAATCTAATCTTCTATGCTGGAATAGGATATTCTGATCTTCCGTAGCAAAATGTTGTTACAGTGGTTGTAATGGTGCTGGCTTTGAGGTACAACTATTGCGGCCAGTGTAACATCTCCTTTAATTATCTTTTCTTGTTATTGCTGTATATGAAATACTATTTCAGTATCGCAAATCACAGACTGTTTCAACATCGCAAATTATGGACTGTTTTAGCATCGCAAATCACAGACTGTTTCAGCAACGAGATTTGTGTACTGTTTAATTGTTTCAACAACGTGGTGTTCAAGCATCAACAATATATTAACTGCAATCTTCAAACTGTATTAGCAACTATACATTTCTGATTAATGGCTAAGTATGAAAGTAATGTAAAATTACATGTAAAACAAATTAAACATATAGAAAAGAGAAGAAACGTTATATACCTTTGGAAAAATAGATTAAGGTGATAATGTAGGCTTAAATATGAGCCGGAAAAGGATGTAATGATAGCAAAAAGTATGAGCAAAAAGGTGCATTATAGGGTCTTAACACTTATATGATATAAAGTTGATTTCACTACAATGCTTTATCTATATGTTGCTATGTGTATTCGAATTGACTGATTTGTAGGTTTGAAGATCATTAGGAGTTGTAAAGGGTCTAAACCCTGGCTGGAACTACCCAAACGAATGATATCCGAGTATATTCATCCTCGCATAGTTAGTTTGTTTAAGCATGTTGCTTGAGTGAAATGCTTGTTTCTTGTGGTAGATTACTCTTGCTCTGCGAGGGTTCTGACCCAAAGTGCTAGGGTACTTATTCCCTTAATATTCATGTAGAAATTAAAAAACTCTATAGAAATGGAATCACACTTCATAATTACCAGAGAAAAGGCGCGCCACACAATGTAATGATAACTACACCAACTAGTCAACTACCATACTACTAATCAAATCTGTGTAACAACATAACACAATTTTGGAACGAAAGTAGATATATTCTACAAATTATACAGTGACAATAGAAAACCATACAAATAAAAGAAAGGAACAATAATATACAACTACACTACCATTGTAGTCCTTCCTAAAGAGGAGGGCCCTTCCTCCCTAGAAGGGGCACATGAATGAACATGAGATTAGTTAAGGAGTCAAATTGGAAACAACAACAACATCACCATAGTGTCTTTCATATTAAGAACAATTAAAAGTTACAAGATCAAAATAACAGTACTCTTTATGTCGTCCCCTATGCTCGAGGGATTAAGTTTCTCTTATAATCATTACATACCCAAAATCAAGAATAGATCATTCATGAGAATCTCACGATTCTCATGCTGATCAAAAAATAGAAATTGTTATAACCAGTTCCTAAGTATGAATTCTATTCAAATACATTGGTTAAAATCATAACCACTTGGATCTGTCACTTTCTAAATAGACAATTCATAACTTCCAATAGTTGTTGCGTGGAATAGTACCCATGGCTTTGCCAGCTATGGTGTAACAGCACCCTGCAGTCAAGTAACGGTTTGGGATGTAATGAAAATCACTAGATAACATCAAGTTTGTAATGGCACCAAGGGTGTAACAACTATAATCTATAACAAAAACGCGTTGTAACAATAAGATCTATAACAACATCATGGTGTAACAACAATATCTGTAACAACACAGAGTGTAACAACAATCTGTTTCATCCTTCTCTTTGATCGATCAGTGTGAATGTTCATTCCATAACCTTGTCCTTATGAGAAACACTTGAAAAAGAGGAGAGGATCCAAAATAATTCTCTAATGCTTGTCCCAATTAGCCATAAAAAGGAATATTGCATCATTATATCTAACAAAAATGGCAAAATAACATGATGGAAAAATACGTTGTTCACAATAAGGAAATAGGAGGTTAACATGTAAAGTTTTGTTGGTCTGAAGGGGAAAAGGGTCAAAACTGGGAAAAGAAAGTATAGGAAATAGGTACAAAAAATACACCAAACATATCCTCCCAACTGAAGCAATTGCATGTCCTCATGCAAAACCTCAGTTTCTCCTATTATACCTCCAATGAAATTATGTGAAATTATAAGCACCAATAATGACTTCACCAATAGACCTATATCCATGAGTAGCCATCAACTATCATGGCCAAGACTCCTGTTCATAATCACACAATTGCTAATATGACTGGTATTCCTCCACCGGTAACTAGATCAGAGGATATTTGGAGCTAAGCCCAATCCAGAAGTCTTCCAGTGTTTGCACCACTTGGGAATATTCTGGTACTCGTGTAACAACAACCACAAAATTTTGGAACTCGAAAGGATCTCCTTCTTGTAATCCAGCACTAGAGGCTTCGGTGTGCTTAAGGCACCCTATTAGTGCTCGACTTTTCATTTGTGCATAAATATTAAGGAAAAACCCCACAATATTTTTTCTCTAAGTGGCTGATTGTTCCCTAATCTCTGAGGTACTCAGGAACAACTTTAACTCACTTCTCAGTTCAACAACCATTCTCAGTTCTTCCTCTAATCCATAATGATGCTCTTTCTTCATTAGTTTCATCCATCTTCATCAAAAAATGCCATTCGATTTTATTCCTCATAAAAGAAATGAAGGCTTGGAATGAAAAATCCCCCATATAAGAGAAAATACTTGCCACCATATTTGTACTGACATATTCACACATTATATTATGTAAAAATAGCTCATAAAGTAAGCTTTGTTCATCAAAATTAAAAGCATGAAAAACTTCAAGAAAAGTGCAGGTAGAAGAACCTAAATATGTTCTGTTTTTAAAAACTTATTTTAATTGAAAAAAACAATATCACTCCCATAGGAACACTAGATATGATGGGGAAGGCCTCCTGTAGCCTAACATGTTCAAGAAAAGCTCTTGAAGCTTTGTCTTATCGTTTGTTAGGTCCAGAACCTGTCGCTGTAACAGCTACGATTGTTCATCTTTCTTCTTCATAAATTCTTTATTCCTCTGCTATTCCCATTCTCTTTGCCATTATTCCTTTAACCACTTCTCCTGGAGTGAATTCATCAGTTTTTGATGTGCCTTGAGCGAGATCGTTCCCTCTTGTAGAGACAGCACTTGTTGCTTCCATTTTTTTAATTCTGGTATCAAAAAAATTCTTTCAAAACACCATCCTTCATCACGACCCAATGTTCTCCCACATGCACTAAAAACTGAAGGTGTAACAACCTCTCGAGGGTGATAATTATCCATTTCGACTGTTGGTTCTTGTGTAAAAACTTCTTTCTCTCCTTGGTTAGCTTCTACTTCCACTATTGGTTCTTATGTAACAACAGTGTCATCCACAAGTTCTTTTGTAACAACAGTGGCAACCACAAGTTCATGTATATCAGCTTCTTCTTATTCCCATTGGTTAGCTTCTGCTTCCACTGTTGGTTCTTGTGTAACAATAGTGTCATCTAAGGGTCCCTGTGTATTAGCGACCAAATTAATCTCTGTGGAATGCTCCATTTCAGCTGCTAGTTCTTGTGTAACATAAACGTCTTCAATGGGTTTTTGTGCATTAGCTTCCTAGGACTCAATTTGTATTTCCCTTGAAAAGGTGTCCACTACACATACTCTATACCCCACTGCCACTATCTCCTTAGTGGAGGCGGTGCACACAGAACCCAGAACATTTTCCTCCCATACCCTATCTACAGCCTCAACCAAAGTATCTAACTTTGAGGCCCTTTCTTCTACCTTATCCTTTGCTAACTGATTTCTTAACTTTCCATTTTCTCTCTCTAAACTTTCAATTTTAAGCAGCAAGGATTGGGTCTCATTCTTACCTAGTGAGGGAGGTTCCTCTAGTTGAGCTTGCTCTTCATATTACTACCTCACTGCCTCCTTGTTCTTCTTAGACATGGATGGGGACTCTGGGTGCCTACTAACCCTTACTCTCTTCTTTGGCTACTTATAACATATTGGCTTGTCAACTGGTCGCTTTTCAAAGCTTACTTTCAAGGGCTGGGGCTGCTCCTTGGTTTCCATCGGAGCTTCCTCAGAAGTCCCAGCTCACTTCCTATGGGTAGTCCTAGCATTATTTCTCATGAATTCACCCTAGTTCTTTCCCTAGGGACTTAGGGAATCTAACAAAATTAGCTTGATGAGGCTGTGGTTTGTGATGTAGTTCTCTGGGTGCGCAATGGTCTTCATGGCTATAGCCATATGCCTGATATTCATACAAGAGGTTTATCATTTGTTGATGTTGGAGGTGATTTAACAATGGGAAGTGGTAATTGCATACAATTGTTTCCCTTCCCTCACAAGTGATATACTTAATAAGGTAAAGGACGACATCTTCTAATGGCTAGGGAAGCGACAACCTATCAATTCCTCTTCCTTTCTTCATCGGCCATTCTTCCCCTTAGAGAAAATCCTCCTTCAAAGAGGGGTCATTTAATTTTCTATTAAACCACCTTTTTCCCTCTGTTGGAAATGTAGTCACATGAGCAATTACATCCTCTGTAGCTTCCATCTGGAATCCCTTGACCTCCGCTCTTCAAATTCTTAGCGAATTCCATAGCAATTTCCCTGTCTGATCCCTCTAGCCTTTGGAAAAAATCAAACCAACCTGCATATTTAAAAATTTGGCATGGTTCAGGGAAATTTCCAATGCCTAGGTTGATCGTAGTTCATGTTGAATTTCCACCCTAACCATTGCTACATTATTTCAATGTTATTCTCATTTCTTCTCCTCTTTGATAATTTTCAAAGTGATCGGCACAATGCTTAACTGTTCTAGATCTGCAAACTATTCTCCTCCACTTTTGTCTGAGAGTTCTGAATGAGGATGCAACGTTTTAGCAGTAGGTAATCGTAGGGTGACACAATGAAATTAAAGGCAGGGATTTCAAATCAGGGTTCGTTCTGCACAATATCATTTCCTTATTAATGCTAAGTTATGGAAGGTTTGGTATGAGGTACAATTCCCTTTTCGGCATAATCGATCATTAAATGATAATTATTACAAGATAATCATACTTTGGTTTCAATTTAAATTCTCATAGGTCATGCACATGTCATGTCATGATGTAATTCATCCTCCCCCTGGCTTAAGTGTGATAGTCGTCCTTGACCATCAAAGGGATATCACATTAAGTTGCCATAATTACTAAATAAAAGAGGATAGCAATATTACTGTTTCATGATGTACCTCGTATGACGTGGAGAGAAGACGGTCGTGACAAAGTGTGCGAAATTAATTCTAACGATCATGGCGATTACTCCTGAGTCATGGTGATGCATGTTGTATATCACAATAGTTAATTTACTTGTATCATTTTTTTAGAAGTCATCGATTGTTACAACTGTAATAGCCAAGACGACTGGAATGTATTATTAGTTTCCATAAAAGATAAAAAAAAAAATTAGCTAAAAACAATCGTGTAAGAACATTATTGTAAGATATGTCTGAAATAAAAAAATGTTGTTTCAAAGTGTGTAACAACTGCCACAGAGTGGTTTTCAACTGTTACAAAAAATTTCTGTTTGCGCCTTAAAAAGAGGTTTTCTTTTTTTTTGTAAGTAAGATAATTGTATTAAAAGAGTAAAAAATATTTACATCGAGTCCGCACAAGCAGACATTGACCAGAAAACCATCTAACTGTTCTGCCGAGCAGGGACAATAGAACCGGTCTGCCCTGAAGCAAAAAGTTCATAGACAGGTAAGACAGAAGCCGGGAGCTCACCACGCAGGGCGGCAAGGACTAGACCACAGGTTTATCATTGAGATTAGACACAAAAACATGATATCCGAGGCCCCTAAGCACCCAAGACAGAAAGCACAGAACCGCTCTTAGGACCAAGACCCAGAAAGAAACATACAAAACCCAGACGAAACAGAAGACCCTGTAGGATATAGCACCACCCAGAGGAGGACCGAGGACGCCAAAACTGAGCCACGAGATTCTGGGGCTTAAGGAAGCCCATCCTTGCGCGGGAAGCCGCCCAGCCTGTTGGTGATGTTCAGTCCCACGTCGAGGACATGCCTATCCACTTTGTCTTGTAAATCCTGCATGGAATTGAAATTCTGGGCTTCCTTCATCTTTTGTTCCTGCACCAGCGGGTCCGGGCTGATAGTTTGCCTGAGCAACCTGATGAGCATTGTGAGCTTCTTGTTGACTACCTCTACCCCGTCCTGGATGGCCGAAAGTCTGCATTCCATATGCTCCTGGTTGGCGGAAGAAGTACCAGGAGGACCGCTCGGGGAGAGTTGCTCCTTCTCCATGTTCTGCTTGGCAGCATCCTTCATTTCCAGGGCTTTAGCCAGGAGGGTTTTCATCCTCCAGCTTTCCGCTTTGGTTCGCATGAACTGGGTTGTGCGTTTCGCTGGGGTGCCTGGGTCGGATATCCAATCGACTTCCCCCGCAATTTTCCCATCCTGCATGCTGTCTTCTTCTTGCTTGACTTTAGCCTCAAGCTCAGCGATCTTCCGTTTGCTTCTTGAATAGGCCGTAGTGACATACATGCTCTGTGTATTACGCAGATCCTAGGCCGCTCCTGCACATCTGCATTTGGAAGCCTCCATACTGAGATTAAGCGCTCTGTGTTTACACTGCTTAATTAGAAACTGCTTGCTTCTGATACTGATCGAGCTGAGGGCAGAGGTGGTGAAATCCTCGGCCGATCTTCCTGTTAAATAGATTGAAGCCTCGACAGGCTTCCGATAATGGCTTGTCATGGGGGTAGGAGACGTGGTACTAAGGCAATTAATGTTGGGGGTGTACACACGAATCCTGAAATCCTTTCTTGCAGGCGCATTGGAATTTCTGAGTGATTTGCTTCTGATCTCGGGATGCCTGTACTCGCTTCTCAAACGGTTAATACGGATAAACTTGTGGCATAATCTTTGATAATGGTTCCCATACCTGCATTTGCTTCGTGCTGAGCGCCGCCGCTTCGTCTGTCCCATCCTCCCGTAAATGTAATGGGGTGCCGGTTTATTGTTCCCGCTTTCTGTTCGACGGATCCGGTAAAGAAGACCATTACCGGTCAAGCTCAGTTGGTGGTGTTCACGTCATGTTGAGCCAGCTGTGTACATCTGTCTTTCAGAGTTGGACAGTCCACCTCCTCCCAACAGCTGTCCCATCGACTTCCCTGACTCTCGACCCCACAGTTTGCCAAGTAATCCGCCACCTTGTTAGCTCGACGTCGGATCACCTGGAAAATTATGCCTTGCATACCGCCCAAGAGTTCCTCAATACTTTCAGTGACCTTTGCTAGTCTCTAGTGTTTGATTGCTTTGTTGGCTCTAATGCCTTTCTGTAGTTTCTGCACAGTGGCAATGACCAGCGAAGAGTCCCCCTCCGCAATTAAATTGTGGTAATTTCAGGATTTAGCTATTCTGAGGCCGTGCTCCAGGGCTGCAAACTCCATTTCATTATTAGTGCTTTCCCCCAGCGCTCTGTAGTAGATGTGCAGAATATCCCCCTTCTGATTGTGGATAACTCCTCCAATTCCAGCAGAGCCAGGATTTCCCCGCGAAGCCCCATAAAAATTCAATTTAAGCCCTCCATCCGGTGGACATTGCCAGGAAACGCATAAGGAAGATTGAGGGGTGCCTTGAGGCAAAAGAGAGTTACGACCACCATCATCCAGGCGGAAGTTTTTAAGAATTCGAAGATCCAGAGCTGTAGGTTTCTCGCTGACGTGTGTTCTGCATTTAGCCTGAATCAGTTGCTGGATGTTGGAAAGGATGCTGTCTTTTGAGAAATTGATGTTCCTGTACTTGTCTTGAAAAATCCTTCGATTACGCTCCTTCCATATAGACCAGAGGAGAAATCCTGGAGCCGATTTCCAAATGCTGTTGACTCTTTGCGTTCCTGAAAAATTCGTTCTCCAATTCAGAATGGTATTGTGAATTGAGTCTAATTGCCGGTCCGAGCTGCTAAGGAGGTCTTCCATCCACCTCCATAGTTGCGTTGCCCAATCGCAGGTATTGAAGAGATGGTCTAAAGATTCTGGTGCTTCGAGACACATGGGGCATCGGGAGGGTCCCATAAAACCTTTCTTACGAAGATTGTCCCAGGTAAGGGTCTTATTTCTCATTAAAAGCCAAAGGAAAGTCCTAATTTTGGGCCATAAGAGATTATCCCAAACTTTGCTGCTCCAGGGCTGAATCTCTCCCTGTTCGTTCTTTTCTAAGATGTTCCTGGCTTCTTTTAGAGAGAAGTTTCCATTTCCTTTGAGACCCCATCTGAGTTTGTCATTCTCTTCCGTTTTCCTGATTTTTCTTTTTAGGATGCTTGCATTTAAAATCTGAGCGGTGTGATTGTTGTCCTCTGAGTGCCCACTGTTGAAGTTAATCCAATCCCTCCAATTATCGTCTGTGCTGTGTTGTTGCCAATATTGATTAACCATGTATTTGCCTTGAGCTTGATGAGCTTGCTTTATATTTATCATTTCAGGGGAGTCGAGTTTGGGCATCTGCTGCCAGGCATCCTCCCAGAACAGTGCCATCCTGCCATTACGAATTTCCCAAAAGCTGTTATCCTGGACGAGATTTTTGTTCCGCTTGGCATGATTCCATATAGGAGAGCCATCCGGGGCTTCCTGTAGTCTGATGAGGTCCTGAGTGTCACAGTCTGGGACATATTTTTCTTTCCAGTGCTTGGCCCAGGGTAGAGTGGGGTTTTCAATCCACCTCCACCATAATTTGGCACCACAAGTGCGATTGATAACCTCTGGATCAACAAGATTCAGCCCTCCCCTAGATTTTGACATGCATAATTTATTCCAGGCAACGAGAGCCCACTTTTTCTTCTCACCATTTCCGCTCCAAAGGAAAGACCGCTGGATGTCTCTTATTTGCTGCAGAATCCCTTTGGGAGCAGGGAGTAAAGAGAGGAGATAATGAGGGATGGCTTGGAGGATGGCTTTGGTTAAGACTAAACGGCCAGAAAGATTAAGAGCTCGGAGGGTCCAATGAGAGCATTTCTTTTTTAGGTTGGCGAGGATTCCTTCCCAGAGCTCTTTCTTCCAGGGCTTGAGAGAAAGAGGAGCTCCTAAGTACTTCGAAGGAAGGGAGCTGATCCTGAAGCCTAGAAGCCGAGCTAGGTGAGATTGGACAGCTGGGTGGGTGTTGAAAAAGAAAATAGTTGATTTAGAGAAGTTTATTTCCATACCTGAGGCTTCACTGAAAAGGTCAAGAATTTCCCTGAAAGCAACCGCCTCCTTAACTGTGGGAGTTCCATGTAACATAGTGTCGTCAACAAATTGTTGGTGCGTGGTGGCCCGGAGTGATCTTATAGGCTTGAGACCTTGAATTTTACCTTCCACTTGCTTCTTAGCTATGGTCCGACTGAGACCTTCCATAAGGATGATGAAGAGGAAGGGTGATAACGGGTCCCCTTGCCTGATTCCTCTTGAGGGGGCGAAGGGTTCAGAGGGAGATCTATTGAGTAGGATAGAATATCTAGGAGATCTGATAAGTGCCATGACCCATTTTATCCAGGTGCTACAGAAGCCAAACACCTTTAGAACTGCCTCGAGGTACCTCCAGCTAACTTTGTCGTAGGCCTTGGACAAGTCTAGTTGCATAAGCATACCTGCCATTTTCCTTGAGTGCAGGGAGTGGATCATTTCCTGAGCCAGAAGAATGTTGTCGAAAATCTTTCTGCCTTCCACGTACCCCGATTGCTCTTCCGAGATGATACCCGGGAGAATCGTTTTCAGTCTACTGGCTATTACTTTTGATATAATCTTGTATATGACGTTACATAAGGCAATAGGTCTGAATTTGTCAGGGGTTTTGGCTGCTTCAGTTTTGGGAATGAGGGCCAGAAAAGTAGAGTTGAGGGATTTGAGAATAGTTCCCGACTGTCTGGAATCTTCCACTGCCTCCCAAACATCCTGTTTAACAGTATTCCAACAAGATTTATAGAAATTAATAGTGAAACCATCTAGCCCCGGAGCTTTATCGTTGGGCATGCTTCTGATAGCTTCTTCTGTTTCCTCCATAGAGATTTCCCTGCAGAGGGCCCAGTTTTGATCTGCAGTGATGATTCTCGGAATGGCTTCCGTCAGATCCTTGATAGCTTTCTCCCTGTTTATATGAGGTTCTTGAGCAATCAACTTGAAGTGATCGGTGAGCCGAGCAGATATTTCATTATGATTTTTTAAAATTTCCCTTGTATTACTCTTCAGTTCTAGAATTCTGTTACTGCTTCTGCAGTCTAGCACTGATCTATGGAAGAATTTTGTATTCATTTCCCCTTCTTTTAGCCATTGAATTCTTGATTTCTGTTTCCATAGTGTTTCTTCTTGAGCAAATCGGCTATGCCATTGCTGCGAAAGCATTCTTTCCTGCTCCAAAGCTTCCGCACTGAGATTCCCTGCTATTCCTTGTTTGTGGAGCTGCTCCAACTTGTTCTCGAGAATTACTTTCTCCTGGAAGATGTTCCCGAAGACAGTTGTGTTCCATTCTTTTATGTGTTGTTTGGTTAGTTTGAGCTTCCTTTGGAGATTGAACATCTTGGAACCATTCCCCTCCAGAGGTGCTGACCAGCATTTCTTTATCATCTCCTGAAAATTTGGGTGATCCTGCCAGAACTTTTCAAACTGGAAGGGTTTGTTCCTGGGGGTGCTGGAAACTTCCACCATGAGCGAGATTGGCCAGTGGTCTGAGCCCCCGCTGGGCAGGATATCTGATTCAACTGTGGTTCGATCCATTATTATGCTTTCTGAGATTAAGAATCTATCTAGGTGGGAGGCTATGAGCTTGTCACCCCCCCTTCGATTGTTCCAAGTAAAAGAGCCCGATTTGGGGAAAACATCTACTAGCTTGGTTGTCTCAATGAAGGAGACGAAAGCTTCCGCATCTCTACCCAGTTTTCTTAGGCCTCCCTTCTTTTCCAACTGGGTGGTAATCATATTGAAGTACCCCCGAAAATGCACTTCGAACTTGGATACCTCCTGATTATTTTATGTAGGGTTTCTAAAAAGGACAGTTTATCTTCTAATTTCTGAGGACTATAAACATTTATGCAGAGGAAGGAATTAGAGTTACCGATGGGTTGGAAGACAGTTGCCAAGAAGTGCTTGTTGGCTTCAGTTGAGAGCATCTGGATGTTCCTTGCATCCCATATGGTGGCGAGGCCTCCTTCTCTACCTTGACTTTCAGTCTCTATGATTTCCATATGGGTACCCAACTTTTTGCCTAGCGTGCTGATATTGGAGCTGCTGCACTTTGTTTCTTGTAGAAACATGATTTCTGGATTGTGACATTGAATCTTCCTTTTTAAAATCCTGTGTTTAGCCTGGCTGTTAAGCCCTCTGGCGTTCCACGATATTATCTTCATGTAAAAACTTAAAATCAATGGAAGAAATCGAAGGCTGTGAGTGCCTTCATTTTCCCTGAGTTTAACATGATCATACCTAGCTCTTGTAATGCTTCCCCACTTGTCTTTCACCCTCTTCTTCTCTTTTTTTTGGAGCTTGGAGTCTTCCATAGGGGACTTTTTGCGTGAGAGCTATAACCTTTCGCTACACCTAGCTTGCTTTTCTGCCTATCCATTAGAGCTTTTTGCCTTGCTATGAAGAGGTCTTTAACTATTCTGAGCTCTTCCTCCAACGCGTTTTCTATCCCGTTGGCTTTCCATTTTTCGGCCATTGCTGGGAGGTTCAGACCTTCTCTTGCTAGCGCGTTTTCCCATTCTTGATCTTTGCTACCAGCATCACTAGTCAACATATCCGTGTCTTCCCCCGTGTCCTCTGTTCTTTCCTGCATTTGAACCTCGTCAGTGAAGTTCCCATCCTGCAAGTCCTTCTCTGTTGGCATGACTTTTCCTTCAGGCTCTGCTTCTGAGGTTGGATCTTTGTGCTTTTCTTCTGAATCCATTTCTGGATCAAGGATTGCGAACGGGTTGTTATGTGCGTTTCTTGACCCGTTTCCTCTAATATTCTTTCGTCTATTTGCTCTGTGTTTGGATTTGGGTTTGAGGAAGGCTTCCGAGTCTTTGTGGGTCTGGACTGGAACTGAAACTTGCTCCTTCTTTAGCTGTGGACAATCCCGAAGTAGATGCCCATGTTCGTGGCATTTTCGGCAGCGGAAGGGAATCTGCTCGTAGTCAATATCCTGGAAATACTCCTCGTCCCTGTATTCCAACCAGATTCCTTCGTGAAGAGCTCCGAAGACATCCATTTCAACACATATTCTAGCATAAGACGTGTATCTTTTCTGGAGAGTTGCTTCAGAAGCTTTGACGAAGGTGCCGAGTTTGTCACCAATTTGTTTCAGAGCTATGGGACTCCAATAGTCTATTGGAAGAGAAAAGAGACGAATCCAGACTGGGACTTGGGTGAAGGATTCCTTCTCCGGAGCAAAATTCGGCTTCCAGGGTCTCATGTATAGGCCTGTTGAGGCCATGAAATAGGACCACCCTCGAATATGCGGTCCTTGTCTTCTAAGTTGGAGAAAACCACAGTGAAGAAGCCTTTGGCTCCTAACTGAAGTTGAACATCTCCTCGGGGTTTCCAGTGCAGTTTTATCCATTGACATAAGGCTTTTTCCAGTGGCCATATGCCCATGAATTTGCAAATGATGGCATGTTCCACCATGTGCTCCCTGTAAGCTTGGATTTCTGGATCAGTGATGATCACGTGTAAGCTTTTGGTCTGTTTTGGCTTGCAGGCCCCATTGCTTGGAGAAGCAATGGTGGGGTTTGAGAAGGGTTCCTCCTCCTTATCCGGCTCTCCTTGTTTGTTCCCCGTTTGCTTTCTCTCCTCATGCCCTTGTCGTTTCCTATTTTCTGAGGGCTTGTTTGTGACAGGGGTTTTGTCTTTAGCGCCTGTCAAGTTATCAGTTTCTGGGCCTGTGCTCTTCCTTGTTTCCTTAGTCTTGTCAGTGTTCCCTTGGGATTGAACCCTGTCTCCACTGTTGTGTTGGTTACTGTTCCCTATCCCTGTTATTCTGACTCCCTCTTTCCTCTCATTATTATGCTTCTGAAGAACTACCTGCTTGAAGGAAGGGGCCCCACTGGACCCCTCCGCCTCCATGTTGCTGGACAACCACTGACCCCGACGAGTCAGGGCTGCAAGGTGAGATAAGACCGCCTCCAGACCCGTGAGGATCCCGAAAGTTAGAGAGTCCTAGCTGCGCACGACACTCACGGATAACACAGCTGCAATCATAGAAGTCAGAACTTGAAAGGATCGCAGCAGGATGCGAAGAAGTCAAAACCTAACCGCCTTAAAAAGAGGTTTTCACAACGATATTAATTTCTTTATTTATTTACTTTTTTTTTTTAAGTTATTTATTTATTTTTAAATTTTAAATTTTTATTTTAGCAGGTGTAATAGTTGTCAACAGAGGTTGATTTACAACTATTACACTTATTAAAAAATTAGAATTTTGGCAACAAAGGGGGGTTTTCCCCTTCTCCTGTAATCTGAAGATCTGAATTTGTGACAATGTTAACAAATGAATCCCTTGAAGCACATTTATGATATAACCGAAGACGGTGCCCATTAGCCAGCAATGGTGATCTCGTACTGTCAATGGTAACCAAATTCATAGTCTCATTTTAAAATACTGCATCTACCTCATAGGGACCTAGCCATCTGGTGCAAAGCTTACCCTTGAAGTCCTTGAATCTCGAATCATATAAGAGAGGCCAATCTCCTTTTGGAAATTTCTTCTTTTTGATAAACCTGTCATGCCACATAGCTCGCTGCTGCTGGATAATATTTGTTTGCTAGATAGGAATCAATTGTTTCTCCTCCAATTCATTGAGTTGGTTCAATCTTTGTTTTTACGCTATAGCCAGATCTAGATTTACCTACAATGTTGTTCTCAATGTCTTGATTTTGAACTCAATAGGGAATAAGGGATTTTTACCATACACAAGATCATATGGTGAGAATCCTGTAGTATTCCTCCATGTGGTTCTATATGCCCACAACACTTCTGAAAGTTTATCATCCCAATTCCTTCAGTGAATAGCCACAGTCTTAGTAAGAATCCCCTCAATGACTTTGTTGGTGCTTTCCACTTGGCAATTTTCTTGTGGGTGATAAGGTGTTGTGATTCTATGATGGATTTTATATTTTTCAACCAACTTTTGGATCATATGAGATTTAAATTGGGGCTCTATGTTTGTCACTATCTCCCTGGGTATCCCAAAATGGATGAAGATGTCTTCAAACAGGAATTCTGAAACAGCCTGCTTCATGGCTTTGGTTAGTGCTTTTGCCTCAACCCATTTTGTGACATAGTAGGTGTAGACCAAGATGTAGGAACTTTGTATAGATGAAGGATTAGTTGGTCCCACAAAATCCAAGGCCCATTCTCAAATGGTTCTAATACTATTTGAGGCTGTAACGAAATCTCATCTAATTGCAGCAGTTGGCCCATTCTTTGGTAGCTATCACACCCTTTCATGAACTTCTTGGCATCTTGAAATATTGTTGGCTAATAATATCTCGTCGAAAGGAATCTATATCCTATTCTCTTATCTGCGAAGTGCCCTCCATAAGGTTCCCCATGACAAGCCTTAAGGATGTCAAATATATCATCTTACCTAACGCAACATTTGATCTAGAAATTTGGTCCAGTGTGATAGATATTCCCATCTATCCAGGTATAAGTAGCACTCTGCTGTATGATTTTTCTCTTTTCCTTGGAGGACAAGTATTGTGGAAATTTCCCCACAACAAGATAATTGGCTATATCTGCATACCATGGTGAGTGAGTAGAAATAGCAAAGAGATACTCATTAGTGAAAGAATCCTCAGTAGGAATGCAGTTTTCATCAATAGTTAACCTAGAAAGAAAATCAGCTACTACATTATTTTTTCCAGCTTTATCTACAATTGTGATATCAAATTCTTGTAACAACAATAACCAGTGTGTAACTATACCATTGGTAATTGGATTATTCATTAAAAAATGAATGGAAGAGTGGTCAATGTGTACAAATACTTGATACCCAGTAATATAATGTTGAAACTTGTTGATGGCATGCATTACTGCTAGGAACTCCTTCTCAGTCACTGTGTAGTTGAGTTCAGCCGGGGTCAAATTATTGCTTATGTAATAGATAGCCTAAGGTTTCCTATCCTCCAGCTGGCCCAAAATAGCACCTACAACAATATTAGATGCATCTGTATCTATGTGAAATGACAGTTCCCAGTTAGGTCCACTTAAAACCGGGGCTTCTGATACACAACATTTCAGCTTCAAAAATGCCTACTCACACTTTCTTGTCCACAAAAATTCCACATCTTTCATAAGTAAGGAAAACAATGGCAATGCAATTTTTGAAAGATTCTCTATAAACCTTCTGTAATACCCTACATGTCCCAAGAAAATCGTACCTCTTTTTGCATCTTGGGAGTTGGAATTTTCAGAATTACATCTATTTTAGCAGGGTCTACCTTGATATCGTTAGTGTTAGTGTCGGTCTTGAGCCCTCCATCAGTGATCAACAGCTCTTTGCATATGCATATGTAGGTGTCTCATCAGCATCAGTTTTGCATCCCGTTAGGCATGCCATAACACTGGTGGAGGTGCTGGTCT
>APFE031270335.1:138139-210019 GCA_000404065.3 Pinus taeda | reverse complement strand
TCTGCAAATTCCATGCTCTGAACAGTACCTATCAAACTCTTTGCTGCAATATTCACCTCCATTGTCTGATCTGAGACACTTCAATTTATTTCATGTCTCAATCTCAACCAAAGATTTCCATTTCTTGAAAGTATCAAATACATCAGATTTATTCTTAATACAATAAATCCAAGTTTTTCTAGTTGCATCATCAATAAAAGTAACATAATAACAAGAGACACAGAGAGATGATACCTGAGCAAGTCCCCATACATCTGTATGCACAAGCTCTAATTTTTCGCTCTTCTTTTCTTTCCCAACTCTGAGAAATCTGACTCTCTTCTGTTTTCCATAAATGCAATTCTCACATAAATCCAAATCAACATTCTTCAAACCCGGCAACAAATTCCTTGAGTGAAGAATCTTCATCCCCTTCTCACTCATGTGTCTAAGCCTATGATGCCATAATGTTGAATCTTCTCCTTTGGAAGTTAAAGCATTAACAGAGTTAGAAATACTATTGCATAAATACAATGTACCAACCTTTTCATCTTTTTCTATTACTAAGGCTCCTTTGGTGACCTTCCAAGCTTTATCTATGAAAGATGTGTCACAACCTTCACCGCCTAACTACCCTATTGAAATCAGATTTTTCTTCAGATCTAGAACATTCCTTACCTCCTTTAGTAGCCATTGGTTTCCATTCTGCTGTTTTACAAGAACCTTACCCAATCCAACAATTTTACAGGGTTTATCATCACCCAAATGGACTTGTCCAAAATTTCCTTGAACATAGTCATGAAAATATTTCTTATCAAGTGTGGCATGGAATGAGGCCCCTGAATCTACCACCCAGGAATCACTAATATTTTCAAAAGAAAGAATCAAAGCATCTTGTAACACCTCACTTATCACATTTGCTTCATGATTGTTTACTTGTTGTGCATATCCTTCTTTTCCCTTCCGAGATCTACAGTCTTTCTTTAGGTGTCCTTTCTTTCCGCATGTCCAGCACACTATCCCTAATCTAGACTTGGATCTACCTTTCCTTGATTTACTGTGATACCTTGAGCTCTTTCCTCTTTCCATTTTTCTTCCCCTGGACTCTGCACTCAAAGCATTACCCAATGTCTCACTGGAGTTTTTTCATCGCATTTCCTCACTAAGGATAGCACCGACAACATCATCAAACTTTAAAGTACTAGATCCAGACACAGAGTTACTAATGGCCATTACTAAACCATTCCAACTTCCTGGCAATGAGCACAAGAATAACAGAGCTCTAACTTCATCATCAAAGTTTACTCCTACAGAACTTAGCTGACTTGTAACAGTATTAAAATCATTTAAATGGTCTAGAATAGATCCACCTTCCAACATCTTCATATTAAATAATCGTTTCATAAGAAATACCCTGTATGAGGCCGAGGGTTTTTCATATAGTTTCGCCAACACCTTAATCAAACCCTCTGTCATTGTTTCCTTCGAAATGTTGTAGGCGATCGACGCTGCGAGGCACAATCATACTGTTCCGAGTGCCTTTCTATCGAGAAGGTTCCATTCTTCATCTATCATACCCGTCGACATCTTTGTTTTTCCGCCCAATGGTAGGTACAGATCTTTCTAATACAGATAATCTTCCATCTGCATCTTCCACAGTGAGAATTTTTGGCCGTTAAATTTCTCAACCCTAAACTTACCATCTTCCACCATTGCTCCCACTTGAATGAGGAACCCTTATTTCCTGTGAGTTTATCAGCCAAATAGACCTTCGGCTCTAATACCAGTTGTGAGAAAATTATATATTACAGAGCAATGGAACACATAGAATATTGCATAAATATAAACACAGAAAACATATAAAACCAGAGAGACACAGATATATGTGGTTCACCCAGTTTGGGCTACGTCCACCTTGAATAGCCAGTCCTTCCTTTCTATTATCCAGCAAAATTAAGAGACACAACCTACAGCAAATCCATTGTAATATCCTCTGTTTTTTCTCTCACAACCTCATCTCTCTGTTTCTCACTCGGAGAATACACATCTATTACACAACCTCAATACAATGCCCTCATACAAAGAGATGGGTTTCCTTCTAGGGCAAAAACCCCTATACTAAACATAAGTTCTACCGTCAGATCATCCACCAAATGAACGGCCCAGATTAACTAGAAATTACTACTCTTTTACAAGGCAATTTTACATCTATTTTTAGCTTCGAGGGCGCTGCCCCTCAACCCCCGCCGGGGGACCACTAGCTCCCGGACCCCCAAGCCGGGGGAGATCGGCCCCCCCGAATCCCCGCGGGGGGGACAAGTCCCCCCCACACCCCCCCCCCGCATGGAGGGGTGTACAAACTTCCTAGGGTATACATCCAGCTGAAACAAAGACCTCTAAATAATCATGCTCCACACCCAACAGATAGATTAATTATAATTGAAAAATAACATTTTTAGAAGGAATGCCACTCTGGATCTTATTGAAATTTTGAAATTTTGTAACTTTGAAAAGAACAGAAGAAATTGTGAATGGCCTAAAAATCTAAATAGTCCTCATAAATTATTTTATTGCATAAGTATCTGCAGTTAGGTAGCAGTATGCTATGGACAAGCCCATGTATTTTGGCCAATCTGCAAGGTTTGTAAAGTGTGACAGATAGTACAAATTCCAGGGGGGCTTCGCTTGAAGTTTTCAAAGGGATATCCCATATTAAGTGGGATAGACAGTAGAGTGGGTCTTCTGTTAAAGTTTTAAAAGGATAGCCCATTATTTGTGCTATGTAGCTTGTAAATTTTCCACAGAGAGACCCAATTTAAAAAGAGCTTTTATTTCCACTGACTCGAGAAAAACCAAAATTGTACAGCAAAACCCTTATAATATAACTGCAGAAAGTATTCTTCAAATAGTAAAACACGAAATTCATTATAACTGATTTTATGCACTAACAAAAGCAGTGGTAGTACAGTAAACAGACAAAACCTAATTGTTTCCAGCAACATCGACTGATTTCATTTTTATTTTATAATATAAATGTGAAAAACAACTTACTTCTAACGGAACCAGTGGAAATTGGTAAATGAAACTTGGATGTTGGCAGCTAAGCGTACCTTGCAGTGTTTCCCATGATCTCTATGGCTGAAAGCAAACACTAAGAATTGTAACCTGGATAGTCACTACCACCATTCTAAACAACAAACACCACTTACTATTCCTTTTAAGATTGGCTTCTGATTGCATTTTTCTTGGTTTCACAGCAGTGTCTCCTCAATGGCTTTCCATGTTCTAAGCCTTCAATTCTTCATCCATAGTGATGTTGAAGTTGATGAACTGTATTTTCTCAAAAAAAAATCAGATATTCCCAATTCCTTTCACAAGCATACGGCAAATAATTGTACCCAAATGGGCAAATTTTCTCTTCAGGACAGTTTTTTCAGTGATGCAAGGAACCCTAAAGAGGAGAACTAGATGGCCATTTGTGATAGATCTTTGCAAGCATGTATTAACACTAAAAACCTGAGAGAAGGTAAGATGGTTCATGGAAATATGATCATAACTGGCTATACATCGTGCGGCTATACAGGGAACCGTCTATTGGACACGTATGTAAAATGTGGGAGTTTGGTTGTGCACATGCCCTCGTTGGTTCTTCCATTGTGACTCAGCGCTTGGTCTTATCTTGGACGCTTAGGCTTGGTGTGGAATTGTGACTTGTTGTTTGATTCTCATTATCTTAGCGCTTGGGTGTTTTGCCAAATGCAACAGAAGGGCATGGAGCCAAATTCAAGTACCATAGTTAGTGTTATATTCGCATGCAGTAGTATACTAGCTATTGACTGTGGTAAGTAGGCTCATGCTTATGTACTCAGAAATGGAATCGAGTTAAATGTTCTTATGGGTAGTGCTCTTGTTGATATGCATGCTAAATGCCACAGATTAGAGGATGCAGGAAATGTATTTGACAACATGTCTAAAGGAAATCTGGTTTTGGACAATGCAATGCTTTCGGGATATTTGAGAAACGAAAGTTTAGAGTATGCCCGTAAGCTATTTGTCAAGAATGTATGAACAAGATGTCAAATCCTAGGCTTCCATGATTATGGGTTATGCCCACGACGGGCACAGTGAAGAGGCCTTGGATTTGTTTTTTTTCGAGATACTGTGAGCAGGCATGAAGCCTGATAATCTTACTTTTGCCATTGTTATCATTGCATGCACGAGCCTGGGGGCACTAGGGAAAAATTAAGCAATGAAAGGATTGTGGTATCTTGGGTTGGAGGCCTAAGGTGAGGTACTCGAAGGAGTTTGGCCTGTAGAATGGAAGGAAAGGTACACTGGGGAGGATCCATCACGGGTTGCACTGCTGAGCATTTCAATTGGACCGGGTGAGTTCCCAGAAGAAATTGTTAGAGAAATTCTAATAATAAATTTCAAGCACCTTTTTGTATAAGCAGAAGGGAGTACAATTTTAAAATGCCCAATACTCTCATTAAATAATTATATTGAAAATAAATAAACCTACCCTAATAGTTCTATAGTAAGTGAGAAATATCTTATTAATGTGGAGAGAATGAATATGGTCTCAGGGACTTAAAACGCAGCACAGGTGAGTATTGGCAGAGTTGAATTTCACATCAAAGATATCCGAAGCTATATTTGACCATCACAAATGAAGAAGAGTAAATTAAGCAGAATTTTGGCATTTATTCATTCAATTTGTTATAAGGGATGAGTAAATAATACTTTTGCTCTATCAAAACAAAAAACAAAAAACCCAGTTCTGATGGTAACAAATACGTATATTGTGTATTAAATTGCCACACCTTTGAATAAACAAACTAGCTATAAATAAAATTTAACCATCGATAAATAAACCAGATCTTTGGATTAAACCAGCTATAAATAAAATTTAATACAAAATACATTGCCCCCTATTTTCCACAGTAACAAAATGATTATGCCATATTAAATCGTTGATCAAACAATTGTAGGGTGTATATACTCCATTCCTTAATGGAGTTTCATAAAATAATAAAGTGGATTTCAACCAAAGAAAAAAAACCATGACATTACTTACTCAATGCAATTTACCATTTAGGTTTAAGGAGAAGCTAATAATAATTTCCACTTTGCAAACTGACCTAAACCATCATGAAAGGGATCATATACTTCCATAGAGAGACATCATGGATTACTCTGTGTCTTTTTTTAACCGTAATATGCTTGCCATCGAATGTGCTTAAAGGACGGTGAAATTTATTTGCTCCAGGAGAGGTCAAGGACAGCCTTTAACAAAAGATGAATCTTGGGTTTAGGTTTAGGCCTATGCTTTGATGGTGTCCCTTTAGATGTTGCAGTGTTTCCTTCCTAAATGCGTCTAGCCTATATTTAAGCTGTTGAGATGGCATTATATCGATATTTTTCTTCCATTAGAAAATAAATACTATAATAAGGCTACCTGGCAAGACTGCAGAATTAACCTCATCTTTAATTCTGGACAAGATGCTGCCAAAGTAATTATTGATCATCGCCACTTACACTATTTGACATTTAGATGCATTGCATCCTCTCAGCTCCGGAGGGGCAAATCTGCCAATTTTTGCAAGGAAACCAGCCTCCTTTTTTTTTTTAAGAATCAAATCTAGATGGAACTGTAACATTACCCTTCTCTGTGTGATCCAGTGAGATTCTTGCAGCTAATTATTGCAAAATTTGTATTTGAATTTGTATAATTCCTCAAGAATTCAGTAAAAACAGCCTTGTTAAAGACAGCTAAATTCGAGTATCCTTTACTAAGAGCTTTTGCACTTGACTTGGGGCCGTGATTTACAGAGCTGTATATCCAAAATATTATCTCTAATGATGCAGGATAGATTAAAGGAGATTTAGCACATATAAAATACTAAAAGCAAACCGAGGGGTAGTTTAAAAACCAACAATTAAATACATTGTTGAGGGTTATTCTGCAGACATTGCAGACATTTTTATCTATAAGGATACATCTTAGAATGAGTTTAGAGTTTATAGTCAACTTGCAAAATGACCATGCAATGCCAAAGAGTATAGTATGTTTTAACTCAAACTTGAGAAAAACTCAAGAGATGACTTTAGATATAAATTATAATAATAAGTAACATTAATTTTAAGAATCAAAGCAAAATGAATTCTTTTTCTTGAGTTAAATGTCCTCTATATACGAAAATGAAGATGTAGATTCAATCTGATTCATATTTGACTTGTGAGAATGATCTGAGCACGACTCAAAAGACAAAAAATAATAAATAAATATTTTATATTATATATATATTATTATATATATATATATATATATATATATATATATATTATATATTAGATATATATATATATATATATATATATCATAAAGAAGATAGTCCAAAGGTCCAACAGAGTTGAAACTTGCTCTGATACCATATGTAACAGCCCAAAATAAACATGTAATAAATTAGATTAATCAAGTAATTTATAATCAACATGCAATTATCCACTAATTAACATCAAAGTGCAAATCTATGAGTAGAGACACACACATGTGATTTCAGTTGAAGTCTACTAACTGCAACAAGGTTTGGGGATGACTCTGTGAATTCAGTTGAAGTCTGCTAACTGCAACAAGGTTTTGGGGATGACTCTCCACCCAACCGTAGGCTCAGTTGCACAAAATCTTACTACAACTGGCCACCCTTGAGCCCTCAATCAACGTACTACTGCCAGGGAATCCTTTGTCTTACACACTATTCTCCCAAGAGAATGGATGGTGGAATCATGGAATGATGGAATGCCTCTCATCTTCCTCCCCATCTATTAAATAGAGCATACATTAGAAGGGGAACCACATGCACACACTCCATGTGTCAACATGCAACTTTACTGCTTTCTTGTTTTATTCTTTTGTTTTTATTTTTTTTTATAGCTTTACTGATTTTTACTGTTTTTCTTGTTTTATTTCTTTTGTTTTTACTTTTTGATAGCTTTACTGATTTTTACTTTTTTCTGTTTATTCTTATTTTATTTAGAGCATGTAAATAATTTATTATTTTATTATTATTTATTATTTATTTACTATTACTATTTTATTTATTGTTTATTATTTTTTTAATATTATATTATATTTATTTATTATTTATTATTAAGGGACATTGCAGTTCAATCATTCAATCGATCTGAGTCCTAAAGCACCTCTACCCAATGGGCTAGTATACCACTACTCTATTATATAAAATAAGGAAATCAAATGGAAGATCTAGGATTTACTACAAAAATGGCACATCCAACCAAGTTCCTCACCTTTTGAGAGACCAATTTTACTCATGCAAATGAAGGATGGGACCTGGAGACTCTACATTGATTATCATGCATTGAATAAGATCATTTTCAGGAACAAATGCCTGATCCCATAGATTGATGAACTTTTGGACCAACTCAAGGGGGCCAAGTACTTAAACAATATTGATACGAATTTTGGCTATCACCAAGTTCCAATAGAACAAATAGATGTAGGTAAGACCACCCTTAAATCCAAGGAGGGCCTCTTTGAGTGGTTCATCATGCCCTTCTGGTTGAAAAATTCCCTTGTAAATTTTATGAGGCCAATAGATGACATCTGACAACCTTTCACCAACTTGTTCATGGTTGTATATCTGGATGACATCCTCATCTTCAACAAGATTTGGGTAGAGCACTTGCAACATATTCAATAGGTCCTTTAAACCTTTCGGTAACACAAAAGTATGTGAAAACTAGGTCCAATATTTGGGCTACATTAATTATGAGCAAGGCGTGCATGTGGATCTAGCTAAGATCCAAGTCATTTGGGATTGGCTAGCCCCAACAACTCTCACAAAGCTTCATATCTTTTTGGGTCTTTCCCATTTCTATTGAAGGTTCATCTTGGGATTGTCTCATATCACTTAGACTTTGAGTAAAGTAACCAAGGGTGGAGCAAAAGTAATTTTTTTTGGTCTGAGGCACAACATAAGGCATTTTTTGCATTGAAGCATTGCCTTTGGTATTCTACAATACTCACATTTCTTGACCTCCAACAACCATTTGAAATTGAGATGCATGCCTATGTTTATGAAATTGGTGTATTTCTCACCCAGCAAGGGCATCTGGTGGCCTATCATAGTGATACACTCTTTGATACGCTTTCAAAATACCCCACCTATGATGAGGAGATGTACTCCGTCGTGAAAGCTTGCCGAAAATGTAAACATTACATTTTGTGGAAGGAGACAATCATCCATAGAGATCACCAACCTCTTTAGTTTATGCAGACACAAGTGAAGTTGCAGAATGATCACCATCAGAAATGGTCCACATATGTGTAGCAATTCCAGTTTAACATTAAATACAAGAAGGGAAGCACCAATAACGTTGCATATTGCTTTAGTCAACCCCAGTTGTGGTACTGACCATTGTTCTCAACTCTTGTGGGAATGAGACTTTTGAATGGTCACAACTATACATAAATGATCTAGAATTTTCCACCACATAATAGATGTTGATTGATGGAAAGAAATTACTAGAGTTCCACCTCCATGAAACATTGTTATGCTACATGGGGAACCTTTTTGTTCCTTCAAGTGAGCATGCCAAGATGGTGTAGGAGTTATACTACAGTTAGGTCGTAGGACACTTTGGTTTGGAGAAAATTATGGTAGTGCCATAAAAGTATTTTTATTTTCCAAAACTTCGACGAGATGTTAGAAAATATATCATATCCTACATTGCCTATGCCATTTCCATGCCAACCATTAAGAAGCAAGGTTTGTACACCCCTCTGCCTACTCCTATACATCGATCTCCGTGGACTATATGTCTGGTCTTTCTTCTACCAAGCATGGTAATGACTTTGTATTTGTGTTCGTCGATAGATTTTCTAAGATGGCTTTATTGACTGCTTGCAAGAAGAGTATCACAACAAAAGGCACTGCCAAACTCTTCTTCAAATGAGTATGGATAAATTTTTGGATTCCATAGACCATTATATCAGATTAGGATAGCGGGTTCTTGAGCACCTTTTAGTCAATCCTTTGGTCGTTTTTGGACACTAAGCTCACAAATTCAACTGCATGCAAAGCCTTAGACTAATAACCAGACAAAGGTTGTCAATAGGATGATAGTGCACATACTACACATGTAAAACTCCAAGCATACACAAACATGGGATGAGAGTACTTCTTATGTGCAACATAGCTATCTATGAGCTCTCTATAGCTTGATAGGTCACAACCCCTTTCAAGTGGGCCTGGGATTTCAAACATTGTGTCCCATTGATGTTGAAATGCCTTTTGCAACTACACAGGCAGGATCTGTACATGTTCAGCCTGAAGCTAATAAAGCCACTGAGTTAATTGAATGCATACTAAACATCTGCCAATAGGTTCATGAGATACTGGATAAAGCTAATTCCAAGTACAAACAATGTTATGATCAACATCAAGTGCCACATAAGTTTCAAGTGGGAGACAAAGTTTAGTTGCATTTGCAGAAGGAATGCCTTACCAGATCCCATCGGAAGCTTCAACCACTCTGATATGGGCCTTACAACCTCACCAAGCTTGTGGGTGACAATTATTTCAAGCTAAGCATTCCCCCATTCCTTGGATTTCACCCAGTATTCAATGTGGACCACCTTTGTCCATCCTTTCCACTATTATTGGACACATCAAACATTGTTGAGCAGCTGTCACCAATAGAGCTCAACCTAGATTGCAATGAATAGGCCATGATTGATTGGGTGATTGACGCAAAAATTAAGAAAAATCACAACAAAGGATCCAACTATATTGGGTTTTCAAAGTTGTCCAACTCCTGCATCAAGGCAAGTGGCTCACCAGGGACCAAGTTCAGTAGAGGTTTCCCCATCTCATGGAGGCACTCAACGCAATGGGGACCATTGCTTCCTAATGGGGGAGCACTGATATAGGTGGATATTTGTGGCCACCTACCTATTCCACTTGTAATTCTAACATTATTTCATTTCAATTTCCCATTTTCTAGCATAATTTCTATTTTTAGCATTCTTTTGGGTCCTAAACGTTTCGAGCTATTTTGCTGCCCTAAACGACATTTTTTTGGAAAATGGGAAAAATTGAAGCTTCTATTAGGGTTTTCAATCAAAATTTGTTGTCCTTGGATATATCTTTCTAACAAGGTATCATACGCACCAAACGAAGATTGTATGCCAAAGTTACAACCCTGAGAGGTTACCATTCCAACTAACCCCAATAGGGCCCACAAATTTTGGCGCTTCATCTCCTAAGGTTAGGTTTTTGGATGTTTAGGATTTTCCATTGTTTCTTGACGATAAAAAGGTTTTTGAGCCTCATTCTAACACAGTTCAAAAGGCATGTAGTTATCACATCTATTCTTAGAGAAAAGCTAATATCGTCTGAGCTAATTTGTTTCTTTTCTACATCTAAACAATTTTCAATAGTTTCTATTTATTGATTGAATTTATATTTCAATGCATCTCTAATTTTTTTTTGGATTTAAATGTATATTTCATTTCATTTCTTCATAAATATGGATTAGTGGTTACTGGGTGCAAGCCCCAGAAGTGATGATTGACGTTATGTGATTCATTTCACTAGTTTCAATCCCACTTCTTCACCCCTGTGAGCATCACCTGATGCAATGAGTGCTAAGTGGACTATTCAAAAATAATGAGAAATTATTCAGTTGCGACTACCAATCATGGAAATGGTCATAGATGAATTACTTTCTTAACGTAGTTGAATCCCAAAAAATAATCTAATATAATGCATTGCGAAAGACCTTCAATAATTAAATGGATTAGTGGTATTCTCTTTCTCTGTTTTTTGGTGCATGTCCCCAACAAGGTCAGGGTGTAAGGAGTCGGGACTTAAACTGGTTGAACCCTTGCAAGACTAGAAACATCGACCCCGATGGCCTCCCATGGCGGAAGAAAACAAAGACGAGGGAGTAGGAGATCCTTTCAAAATATTGCTCGAAGAGTCCCTCGAGCGACAAAGAAATTAGATGATGGACAATTTTTCCCAGATCCTTCAACGGGTATCAACAGGCAAAGCATCTTCATCCAGCAGTCACTTTGGAGGTGCCACACCCTTTAAGGTACAAGTTAACTTTGAACTTCCTATATTTGAATTCCAAAAATATTTTGATGCCCTATATAGATGGTTAAATTTGTTGGAAGGATATTTTTCAGTGCATAATCTTTACAATAGAAAAAAGATTACCTTTTCACTCCTCAAAGTCGTTCCCCATGTCACAGATTGGTGGGAAACCTACAATGAGAAGAGGGATGAGGAGGAACCCTCACTATTTTTAGTAGCAACATCTTGGAATTATTTTCAAGATTTCGTCAAGGAAAAATATTACCTTGTTGGGAGCTATGAAAATAAGTCCATAAAGTGGACCACGCTATGATAGGAAAGGGACCAAGATGTGTCAAAGTTCATGAAAATTTTCCATACCATGTGCACAAATATAGGTATCAAGTATTATGAGTGGCATATGATACTCAAGCATCGTGGTTATATGCAAAAATAAATATAGGTAGAAATGGATTTCCTAGACATGTCCTCGCTTGGTGCAGCATACTGATATGCTATGAGGATCAAGCAAAAATTTAATCAAAAGAAGAAAGACTTTGGATATGAAAATTTGAATTAGGGAAAAGGCACCTCCAAACTTCAAAAGAAAGGATAGAAGCAAGGTGGAGAGACCCATGAAAACCCATCAAAGCCACAAGTAAAGAATAGCACTATGAAGATGAAAAAGGACACCAGAAAGTGGTGTGAGTTCCACAAGAGCCCCACCCACAACACAAATGAGTATTGTGTGAAGTAGTCACTGGTGATCGAGATAAAAGCCTCAAATTCAAGTGCATTTTCCAACTCTGAGCTAGAACCTGATAATGGGAATGACAAGGAGAAGCATATTATTTATGCATAACCTAGTGCCACTGTTGCCACCACTAAGGTCCAAAATATTGACCCTGAATATCTAGAGGAGGGGGAGTGTCTCTTTCACTCATAGATGTGGGTGAATGGTTCTCCATTGCAGTTCATTGTCAATATTGGGAGCCAAAAGAACCTCATATCAATAGAGGTATTTAAGAAGTTGGCTTGCAAAACACACCACACCTGCAACCATACACCATCGAGTGGCTCCACCAAGGATAAGATATTTGTTTCAGCCAACATTGTCACCTTCCCTACAACATGAGGCCCTTCACGGATGAGGTACTTTTTGATGTTATTCCTCTTGAAGTCTATGATGTTTATTAGGAAAAACATCCTTATGGAATCATCATGTTGTGTATGCATCCATATCTCACATTGTTATTATTACTTTAGGTAGAAAAATATATTGGATACTGAAGGTAGCCCCACTATTGTGGTGTTGGATACTGCCAACATACAAGGAATCTCCCCGATGTGAAGTCCCAATTAAATCTCACACCATTTGGAGTAGGAGCCCCATTTGGAGTATCGACCCGACCACCATAACTGTAAGGTTCTTCTTGGTTTCAATGGATAACATACGGGATTATATACATAAACCTTGAATAAGAAAGTAAGTTGACATTATGAAAAACTGATTGCAATGTGTAAAATGAGACCTTCATGAGTGGGATAGACAAAAGTGAGCCTCTATAAGGAAGTAATAGTACTAACCTAAGAGAGCCACACAAGAAAAGAAAGATTCATTTTTTATCAAGTGAAATAGTTCATATAGACCAAAATAGTTCAATTTCCTTAGTACATAAGAACAAAACATATATAGAAAACATACAAATAATAGTCCTAAGGTATTCACAATACATGCATGAAAATGTGTTGGCTCATAGAGCTTCAATATTAGGTGAAAGATTCAAGTACACAATTTCAATGGTGAGGAACTAGTTCCAATAGTGGAACATTAAGTCACCTCTTTCTTCTCCAAACAATAGTTTTCTTCCCTATGCCAAGTAGAGAAGCTAAGAGTAGCTCTCCAAAGATTAAGCTTCCAAAATCCATTTTCTTGAGTTATGAGGTTGCCTATATAACAAGAGGAATGACCTTTCATATACTTATGACTATTGGATTACCCTCATGACTCTTGGAATTCTAGTGTGTCCTTTGGACTTCTAAACAACTCTTGAACTTTTAAATGACTTTTTTACTTCCATACAATCTTTGTCCATATATGACTATGTGACTCTTCATGTTCCAGACATGACTCTTGGACTTCCACACATTACATTTTGTACTTTTCTTTGAAAATACATAAATACACTCCATGTGATTATGTGGCATGACACATGGACATATATTTACCACTATGATGACACTTGTACAAGTTACAACTTGACAATAATGACACAAACTTCATCATTAGGTGGCAATGCCAAGTTTTCTTCCTTGTTGCTTCATCTGCATTCTTGATGATAGATTTGATACATGCTTCATCTTCATGAAAGATCCACTTGTTGCTTATCTTCACCCTCCAAAGGATCTTGGATCAACATTGGAATCCTCTAAGTATCATGCAATGTCTTGATTCAATTTCAGTCCATGATCTTCTTCATGTCTCCATGATAGCTCTCTTTTATTCTTCTTCTCCATGCATTTCTTTATACTTTCTCCTTGCTATATGCTCTCGAGCATCACCTTGTCATGCTAAGATAGTACTCCTATGAATGAAAATCATTCATGACAAGGAAAAATCATTTTAAAGCATCTATCCTATCACTACCTAACTCATGGAATGATCTTCTCATGATAGGCTTGTAAGAGGGTTAAAAGAAGAAGGCTTGATTAGGAGGGCACATTTAAACTCATCAAGGTTCACAATAGGCCTTCAAAGTGTGCTTTTGTGCTCAAGAAATATAGAGAAATCTCACGGGGCAAAAGGGTGCACTATGAAGAGACGGAGTGAGGGTTTAGACCTTCATGCCTTCAAGGTGCATGCATGCACTCAAAGAGACAAAGAGGGTGCAAGGGTGCACTTTGAAGAGATGAAGGAGTGAACCTTCAGGCCTTCAAGGCTTCAAGTTGTGCTCATGAAATCAAGGAAAAAAGGGTGCATTGGTGCATGCTAAAAGGATGAAGAGAAAATAGTCAAGCCTTCGAGGTGCGCTCATGTGCTCAAAGAGGGCATAGTTCTTTGTGTCAAAGGAGTGTGCTCAAGCTTCAGGCTTTGTGACGGCACCATGCACTCAAATGGAAGGATGAAGCTTGTGCTTCATGAGTATGACATGCACTCTAAGTTTTCGTGCTTCATGAGTGTGACATGCACTCTAAGAGGGCAAAATTCTTCATGTTGAAGGAGTGTGCTCGTACTCCTGAAGTGTGCTCATGGTTTTGAAGTGTGCTCAGGCTCTCAAAGTGTGCTTTTTAAGGTTAAAAAGTCATTGTTCTTCCAGAGTTCATTTTTTAGAGGAGATAAGGTCCTTGTTCTTTTGAAGTGCACTTTTTCATTGATCATTTGAAGTGTGCTTCGTTGTTTCGAAGTGTGCTTCATTTTTTCGAAGTGTGCTCGAGCTTGGAAGGGTGTAGTTCTCTCCAACAATGGCTACTTGTTAATCTGTTACACAGTATTTTGTCACACCTCCTTCACTTCCCTATGACATACCTCGAAGTTCCCGAAACATGACCATGATTCAATTTACTCATTCATATATGCAGCTCAGATCCTCCCTCAGACATTAATTAGAAAATGCCTTGAAATTTCCCTGAAGAAAATAGCTCTAAAACCATAATTTGAGGATCATCTCTCTTATGAGGCAAAAAACAGTGATGATCGCATGTTGCACTGTACTTAACCCATGATGGCATTGCTTTCTTCACTTATATACCCACGATGATCCCAAAAGGGAAGTTTTCCCAAAGAGGATGAGAATCTTCCATAGCAGCGAGTTGGAGGTTGTTTGGCATAGATGAGGTTGAATTATCCCAACTTGACCTCTTGGTCTTATACCTATGAGCTACCTCCTTGAGATAAGGGCGTAATCCTATTTGCACCCTTATGCTAAAATTCTACCTATTTGTTATTCATTTGGCTTGGAGGAGTGCTTGGAGAGCTTAGCTTGGACTTGGATATTCATTCAAGGAAAGCCTATCAACATCAAGGCTTGGTTGTATGCTTCCCCTTATTTTCTATTAGTATACAACCGTTGGTTCATTTTACCTAAGTGTGTATGCTCATGTACCATTTAGATTAACATTCCTTGATCAATTAAGTAGGTTGCTTTTGAATATGTTATTTGTATTTGCCCGCCTTATTGTGTCTTGATCTTTTGTGCAGGTGCATAAATGTTGAGAGAAGCAATAACAAGCCCGCGGTGTGAGTGATTCAAGGTCTTCAACCAAGGAGATTGAGATACAATCAGAACGAGGTAGGCCATCTTCTTCATCTCTCTTTTCAAGTGCAACTTAGGGAAGTGTCTAGTAGATTATCACTTCGACTGCTAGACCCACTTATTGGGCTAGAGGGATCATCTTTATCTGTAGAGAGGATTTACCTAGACAGCAAAATGGAAAATCTATTGGGGAGCCTATGATCCTTTTCATCCAATCCTTCACCTTGTTTTTGTGATGATTTTTACCAACCATCCATTCCTAGACTTGTTTGCTTGTTTGTAACTATTTTCACTCTCTAGTAATCTCTTGAAGGTTCTTGATTTGTGCTACTCTTGAAGATTTTTTTCTTATTTATCTTTCTCGACTCTCGCGGTTTTGTATCTTATAGTCGTGATGACATCATGGATATGTTGATTACAATAGCGAAGATCGCTAATTTTCTTTTAACACATGCGATGATATTAGAGGTTAACAAAAATTAGGGTTTTGTCTTCTTGTTTTCATTTTTTTCCATTTGTCAATGGTTTACCTGTGTGATTTTAGTGTCCTTATCTTTCTTGACATGTTTGCTTGATTACAATTTCCTCTTTATTTGGTTTTAAGTGTGTTTGGATCTTGATTTGCCTTCTAGGGTTTTAGGACTTCTAGGTTATCCTTCATTCACTCATTAGTCTTCTTTTCGGAGATCGATTGCCCTTGTTCAAAGAATCTTTTTGTGTCTGGACGTATTTTGAAAATCACTTTTGGTTCTCAGGTATTAAGTTGTTTTCATTAGTGTCAAATTGAGTAGATGTTGTGAAAATCCCTTTAGTTCCCTTTGGAAAGCAATAGATTACAAAATTATTTGTTTTCAATTGAACTGAAAGGAAATATTTGCTTTGAACTTTGTGTTTCGAAAAGAGAAAGCAAAAGTTTTTATCTTTTAAGTAGTTTTCAAAGCATTTGTTGCATTCAAAATCATTAATGTGAAAGAGATTTTCATTATTATTGAGTTGTTTGCATTCTCTTTTGCTCTTTTGCACTAGATTACATTTATTGCATTTGCTTATCATATGAAAGATTAGACTTCATGTTTGCCATTTAGCATTGGAAAATTGTCATCGATGCATTGTTTCTTGTTTGCTGCATGATTTGGGTGTTTCTCTTCCCTAAATAGGTAACCTTCATCGAATGAAAGCATTTCAATTTCATCATTTAGCTACATTTTAGGAATAGGTGACATAGTTAAGGCCTTGAAATCAAAACATAATTTCAAGATTAACTTTAAAATCTATCAATTAATCTAAGAAGCATTTGAAACATTAATGTTCATATTTAGTGGTCTAGGCTAGAGACGTGTTCCAATGTCTATAAAACTTAGCAACTGTCATTCACTCTTGCATTAGACAGTGCTAGCACCGACTTGTACTCCCAGTACCATCAAGTACATAAAGGGAGACCCTCATAGGTTGCAAAATTCTATCCTTAGGAAGTCGAGTTTGTTGCCTTGTAAATGTGATACACTAAACATGACATTTGGGGAGATTGCATGCACGTAATTCAAGTCCTTGGTAAATTTATTTTCTGATGTGTATATTGCATTTCACGGTTACTTAATACTCCTTTTTGCATAGAGTTACCCAAGTGGTCATTTTGATCTTTTATGACTCCTTAAATTTGAAAAGATCATCGAGCACTTGTCTTTTCAAGCTAGGTAAACCATTAAAAGTGACTAGAGTCACCTTTTCATCCTTTTCTCGACTCTTAATAGATGAAAAGGCAAATTTTTTGTTTCAAGTTCTAAAAATAACTTCCTATGATAAACGTGTCGAACCAAAGTAGTTTATTTTTGGACCAATATTGAGTAATTCCCTTAATTTAAAGATTGTTAATAAACCCTCAAAGAACCTCCTTTCCTTTTCTGCTCTTGAGAGAAAGTCATCGCGGCTGAACCATTGAGTTCATCTCACAGTTCCCCTTCATTTTCTGATATTGAAGGGTCCTCGCAAGGAGTTCATCTGGAGCTTCCTCAGTCACTTGAAGATCAAGGTTTTGAACTTAGGATTGTTCTAAGTATCCAACCCTTGTCTTCTCATCTACCTCCATTAGATTCTTGGTCACCTCAAGAATTTGATCTTAAGACCTTAGACAATCCTATACAGACCCATGAGAGTTTGCAGAGGCTTGTTATTTATCCATCGAATTTGTTATTTCATTATGTTGTGATATCTCCTCAGCATCCTTACAGTCCTTACGATCAGCCTAATATTCCTTTGGAGTTATCTCCTCGCACATCTTGGATTCCTTTTCACCAATTGTTTCCATCTATGGAGTCAGAGGGTGAAATTACAACCTCTTCTATGGGTCATTTAGAAGTTTCGGCTACTCATACTCCTCATGTCAATGATGAACAAGGGTATGAATTTCCTCCATAAAGTTTTCCTTTTACAGGAAGAGTCCCATCTCACGCACTCCCTAAGACCAATGGACCATGCTTCCACCTGATTATACAACCCTAGCCCAGTTAATTTCAAGAACTCCTAGTGCTTCATCTTTGTATCAGAATCCCATTTGGTCTTCTAATGCCATGCCTACTTCTGGTTCGTTCACTCCAAACATGACCTCTCAAACTTTAGTACAAACTATTGTTACGTTAGTTCCCGTTCAACCTATGATTCCATCGCAACCTGTATCATCATTTCAACTGACCCTTCTAGTATAATCTACTATTTCAAGTCAAGTTTCAGTTATTTCTTCCACCCCTCCATCAAGTGGACAGAATGTATCACTGTCTGAGGGGGGAATCCGAATATTCCTCTTGTGTCAAGTGAAACCAATGTGAGTGGATTACAAACTCACATGGTTGGATTTAATCAACCTTATTCTTTTAGTATTCCTAACCATGTTGATCCATTTGGGTCAGGTAATATCTAGTACCAACAGCCTTATATGGCTCAGATTCCACTCCAACAGGTTTATGTCCCTTATGGTTCGCAAGCCTTGGTAAATCCACCTTAAACTCCACAAGCAGAAGTTTATTTCCAACCTGGTCAATCCATTATCCCTAGTGGATATGGTTAGATTCAATTTAGAAATTACCAATACCCTCAATGTATATCCCAAGGAATTGTCCAACAACCCTTGCAGTAGCAAGGACAACATTTGCAGCAATAAGGGTAACCTTTGCAACAGCAAGGGAAACTGTTACAGTAGCAGGGGCAACCTTTGTAGTAGTCTCAACAGTCTTTGCAGGAGCAAGCTCAGTTTGTTCAACAACCTACCTAATCTTTGTACACACAAGGCCAACCTTTGCAGTAGCAAGGTACACCTTTATAGAAGCAAAGTTAGCCTTTGTAGCAACAAGGTCAACCTTTGCGACAGCAATATTCATATGTGTATCAACGAGGTCAGCCCTTGCAAGCACAAGGTTAGCCACTGCAGCAACAGGGCCAATCTCTTCAGGTCCAAGGGCAACAGGTTCAACAACCTTATAATCTATATGCCACGTATAATGCTTATCAATGGCCTATGGTAGTTCAATATCAAACCTACCTTGGACAACCTCCACCTTATGGTCAACGTAACCCTCAATGGGGACAAAATCAAATCCCATATGGACAAAATCCTCCACTGTGGGGGAAAAATCCTTACTAGTAAGGTTGGAACCCACAGTTTGGGTCTCCTAAAAGGCCCTACATGCCATTCAATCCATGATTTCCCTTCTTGTCTACGTTGGAACTGCCTGATGTCTCGAGGCTCACAAATGATCCTATTCTTCATTCACCTTACTGGCCTCCAGTTCCATCTAAAATTCCAAGCGATTTCCCAAAATTCAATGGAAAGTCTAAAGAGGACCCACAAGGTGATGACATATCACTTCTAGTGCTCTTCAAATTCATATGTTAATGATTCTATTTGTCTTCTTTCAGAGAACCTTAACAGGTGTTGCCGAAAAATGGTATATCGAGTTGCCTCGAGCTACCTATGCTAACTTTAACTCTCTAGCTATGGCCTTCCTCGCTCACTTCCAATTTTCAGTTTGGTATGAAACTAGCACTCATTTTCTCACATCCCTTAAGGAAAATATCATGACCCACATTTCTGATCATATCCATGAATGGAGATGTCGGTGTCACCTCGTCAAATTCGATATTGTTGATGAGTTGTTAACTGAATGGTTTACAAAGTCATTCGTTAACAAGATTTCTAAGGATATAGATATGGGTGGATGTGTTACTCAAGAACAAGCTATTACACTTGCTCAGTATCTAGACACTAGTTCCAATAATCCTTCAAAAAATTCGTCAAATCCTAGTAAAACCTCTAAGGTACATGCTTTTCAGTCTATTGCAGCAGACGAGGCCTCCAAAGGTAAGAAAAAGGGGAAAGGTAAAGCCAAAAATGATACCCTGAAACAGGATCCACCTAAATCATCTGCATCATCTGCTGATGATGCTTCTAAGCAAAAGCTAAAATATTCTTTCCTCATCTATGAGGAAGATCATTACACCAAGGATTGTCCCCAACGTTCTGAAGTTAACTGCTTATTGAAAGGGACTCTGGTTGTTTTGAAAGAACCTTTTATGTCTCAGCCAATGTAGTTCGTAGACCAACCGCAATCCTCTTCCTCCTCCGGTTCCCAAGTTTTCATGATGCAAGGTTCATCACCTATTTTGATTGCTACTTGAACAAAGGACTATCAAACCCCGCACAAGAAGGCAATGGAGAAAGAAGTCACCAATATACCTTCTACTTCCACTCTGTCCAATTCTGTTCTGCTCCATGTTGAGCACCCTAACAATGAGTTCGTAATCCAACTACCTCCCAAAGGTGTAATTCATAAATAATCTTATAATATGAATGCTAGAGATGCACAATATTATAATATTATTGAGAATTTAGCTCAAACACCTTCGGTGATGTCTGCTTTGGAGGTTCTCCAAACCTATCCAATGCAGCAGAAATCATTGTGGCCTTCTATAGGTGCTATTGATCCTGCCGATTCGAGTTTAATTACCTTTGATCTTGAAAACCATGTTCCTCGTCTTCCTCATCAAATTGATTTTCTGATATAGGTTCTCATTAAAGGAAAGACGATTCATTGGACTGTTATTGATGAAGGTGCTTCCACATGCATCATGTCTATTTCGTGTTGGAAGGCCATTGGCTCTCCTTCTCTTAACTAGTCCCTGAACACTTTGGAGGCCTTTGATGGCAGAGGCTCCCTTCCATACGTTATTCTCACAAACTTTCCAATTATGTTGGAAGGAAAGATCATTGAGTTAGAATTGGAAGTTGTAGATACAAATCTCAACTACAACCTTCTTCTTGGTCAAAGTTGGACCCATGCTATGTTTTGTGTGGTTTCTTCTTTGTTACGGGTGCTTAATTTTCCCGAAGAAGGAAAAATTGTCACTGTCAACCAACTATCTTTTTTGTCTTCCAGTTCATCGAACGACAATGTCCCTTATGTGGGGAATATAGAGGTTCCTCATGAGAGTGTGGGGGCATGTCTTTTCAAAGACTCTGCTTTAATGAGTACTTTTACTCCCCCACCTCCAATGTTACTTCGATCAATATGATCTCGGTTTCTATGGATCCTTGGTTTATTCCTATGGCAGATCAAATTAATTCATTCGTCGATTCTATGCCTTTAAGTCCATTAGAGAAAAATTATCAAGAAATTTTCTTGGCTTCAATGGTCGCTTCATAAAGTCGTGTTATCTTCAAAATGAACCTAGATACTTATGTGCGATCTCCTTGGCTTGGTTCTTGGGATTCTTCAGATCCTTTGAACGAGACATTCCCCACTTACAAGAGTATAGTTGAGGTTATGTCTTTCGATGAAACTCCTTGGAACAGTCTCCATCATCGTTCTTCATTTCTTCCCAGCCTCGGTCAAATGCCTTTGTGTCTTGAAGCGTTTATTTCTCATTTCCCCATACATCCACTTCAAACACCTATTTTTGTTCTTGAAATCTTGTCTGAGGGTAACATGGGAAACATTACTGCAATTATGCCTCTTGACATTTCCATTAAACCTGGAATTTTCTAGAACATTCATATTGGGGTTTCCTGTTCTCCCGATGAGATCAGGTTTTACACTCAACTTTTCAAAGAATTTCGAGATGTCTTCACATGGTCATATGAGGAAATTCCTTGTATTGATCCAGCAATAATGATGCATGAAATACCAACTTACTCAAATTTTCAAAGAATTTCGAGATGTCTTCACATGGTCATACGAGGAAATGCCTTGTATTGATCCAGCAATAATGATGCATGAAATACCAACTTATCTTAGTACCAAGCCTTTTCGCCAACGGCTTCACCCCATGCATCGTCGAAAGGCTGCTTCTATTAAAGCAAAAGTCGAAACGCTTTTAAAAGATGGTTTTATCTATCCAATCCCATTGATATATTGGGTGTCCAACATTGTCCATGTTGCTAAAAACAAGGGCACGATCTATTTCTATGTTGATTACCATGACATCAATCGCGCATGTCCAAAAGACAATTATCCCACTTCTTTTATCGATCAAATCATTGACGAGTGTGCTGGGAGTGATATTTTCTCATTTATGGATGGTTTTTATGGCTACAACTAGACCAAAATTTCACCTGCTGATCAACATAAGACATCCTTTATCTGTCCATGGGGTACTTTTTCCTATAAGAATCTTCCTTTCGGTTTTAAAAAAATGTTGGTGCTACCTTCCAGAAAGCAATATCTTATGCATTTCATGATATTCAACACATTTTTCAGCCTTACCTTGACGACTTACTAGCCCATTCTACTAAGCATCATGACCATTCAGATCACTTAAGATCCATCTTTCTACAATGTCAGAATTATAACATCCATCTCAATCCGCACAAGTGTGTTTTTTGCGTTGAATCTGGTTGACTCTTGGGCTTTGTGGTGTCCCGCGAAGGTATCTAAATTGATCCTTTAAAAGTTGAGGCTATCGTCAACTTACCCCCGCCCCCCCCCACCTCATTGTTGCAATTGCAATTCCTGTAATGAAATGCTAACTTTCTTTGTCAATTTGTTCCTTATTACGCTAAAACCACCAAGGGTTTTACTCGCTTTCTTAAGAAGGGGTCCCTTTCATTTGGGATGAAGTTGCCCAGAAATCCTTCGATGCTTTGAAAGACACGCTTATCGATGCTCCTCGCCTGCATCCCCTTGATTATCAACATGATTATTTCCTATACTCGGTTGCAACTAATACTACCATTGTTATGGTGTTAGTTCAGGATGGCGACGATGCCAACGAACATGTGGTTTATTATTTAACCCAAAATATTCTTGACACTGAGTCTTGATATGCCCATGTCGAGAAGCTTGCCTTGGCAGCAGTCCATGTTGTCCAAAGATTTCAACATTATATCCTTTTGTAGAAAACCATGGTGATTTCCAATTGCAACCCCATGACCTATATATTGACTCATTAATTACTAGGGTGAATATACTCCAAGTGTATTGTTATCCTACAGGATTTTTATTTGGTGTTTACTGCCTACAAATAGAAGAAATCACTTGTTTTCGCTGAATTAATATGTGCCCTTCCATCTACAAGCACTCCTACTAATTTTACTGAGAATATTCCCGATGAAACTCTGTTTCTCATCAGCACTCTTGACCCATGGTGTGTGGATATTATCATTTATCTTCAAACCCATACCTTCTGATCTAAGTTGTCTCGATCCGACCGATGTCGCATTCGGCATCAGTCCCAACCCTATCGGATTCTTGGTGATACATTATACCGAGTCGGTGTGGACTCTATTCTTCGCAGATGTCTAACACTTGAAGAGGTTGAACAGGTTTTGAGTGACTACCACTCTAGTGCCTATGGTGGTCACATGTCCGGCTATGCGACTACTCAGAAAATCCTCTGCGTCGGTTATTTCTAACCTTCTATCTTTAAGGATTATATTCTAGCTAATAAATGCCATGAATGCCAGATTTTTAACCACCAACACCCTTACACCTAGTAGTTACAATTGGCCCATTTTCTAAATGGGGCATAGACTTCATAACATGTAACCCTCGCTCAGTCAAGGGGCATGGCTTTATTATGGTCGTCGTCGACTATTTCACTAAATGGGCCAAGGTGATGCCCACATACAATGCTGACAGTATTACTGCTGCTCAATTCCTTTTCAACCACGTCATAGCACATTTTGGTGTTCCTCAAGCCATTGTAACTGACCATGGATCACATTTTTGTCAATACATGATGGTGGAGGTAACTACTTAGTTGGGCCTTCATCGTGATAGCTCAACTCTTTACTATCCACAGGCTAATGGCCAAGTCGAAGAAATTAATAAAGTTTTGATTACTATACTTCAACACACAACTCGGAAGCACAAAAATGAATGGAATTTGATGTTATTCTCATATTTTTGGACTTACAGAACTTCTGCTAAGACAACCACTGGATTCACTCCATTCCAGTCGGTTTATGGTTTAGAGGCAACTCTTCTAATTTAATGTGAGATCCCTTTGCTCAAATTAGTTGTCAAACTCCTTCCTAGCACCTCGCATGAAGAGGAATGGTTACTCTACCTTTATAGGCTAGATGAGACCTATCACTTTGCCGCGATGGTAATCGAAGCCCAAAAGAAATGTGTTAAAGCTCATTTTGATCAAATCGTTTCTCCCCGCACTTTTTCCGAAGGTGACCTAGTCGTCCTTTAGGATCAGGCTAACAATAAGTTAGGCGCTAGAAAATTTGAACCTATGTGGCATGGGCCATATATTGTCAAACATGTTTTGCAGAAAGGCGCCTATGAGCTAGTTGATTACGAAGGAAATGCATTGTCACAGCCCCGAAATGGGTTGTATTTGAAAAAGTATTATGCATGAAATTCATGTAATGACTTTTTGTACATTAGTGTGTGAATTCATTAGTATGCATTTTTTTATTTTATTTTTGGTGTGTGTTTGCTTTGCAAACATGTGATTTTTTGTTTACCTTGTGTTCCACTCTGTTTGCAGATGTTGTCAAGTCATTATATCAGTTTTGCTAATGATGATTGTCGTAGCACACAGAATTTGTCCTCCGTGGCTTGGGAACTCTTTTCCCCTGATAGCAAGTTGATTGACTTACAACGTATGTGCCTCTGTTGGACAACTAACAATATTGTTGAATACAGTGTAGTCATTGAACTATTTTTAGAAGTAGTTTCTCTTGGCATTAGATATTTAGTTTTCAAGTTAGATTCACAACTTGTTTTGTTACAGTTAAACAATCATTATTTAGTGAGAAATCCACAAATATGGCATATGTACCTACATGTAAGATTATTGGAAAGAAATTTTGATTTTATCATATATCAACACATTCCACACAATTTGAATACATTAATAGATCCATTAGCCAGTTATGTTCTTAATCGACATTTTCTTCATTTATAAAATTGGTCATAGTCTTCACATACACACACACACACATATATATCGAGTCTGTCGAAGTTTTTACATCAAAATCTCAAAAAATAAATGGTTTTGGGACACTTGGCTTTCAAGGCCTACAAAATGTGTAAAAGAGCTAGAAAGGCTATTAGCATGCATAGTGCTCATGATAGTAAGAGACTTCTCTGATCACTTGACCTAACAACCAACACAGTCTCACGAATACTCCCATTGTGTGTCTCTGCCAATGCAATGGCACCTTGTCTATAGTAGCATACTATGGAACTCCCCGAGTAATTGCTTATAGGTTGTGCTCCATCTCAATTAAGGGGTTCACCCCTTCCTCATAGTCACTGCCCACTATATGATGAGTAGCTCGTCATTCTATTGGTGACATGCCAGGCGATCTTTTGGGTCCCACATCTACACATTTATCATAAGTGAGTCTCAGTTTACACTTTTACAAAAAAAAATCAAAAGACTTGAAAAAATCCAAAAACAAGCCTTTAACTGCATCAGTCCATTGTTCTCCCGGTTGCAGAGGCAGATCTGGATCCCATCGGAAATCTTTGCCAGCATATGCATACTCATCCACCATGACTAATTGGCACTACATCAAAGTAAAAAACTATGGAGGGTAGTGCATCTGCTGACTCATTGCTCCTCGAGGCATGAGTTGACTCCACCTCACTAACCTCAGGTCCTGGGGGGCAGGATCTAGTACCTCTACCCATTGATACCAGAATATGGGCACCCGCACTAAGAAGAAAGTCACCAGTATTAAACCGAACCCAAATTTTCTTAGGTTTCCCTGCTTCCCTTTGATCAACTATCTTTTCATATTCACCAAAACGCCTCCACACCAGTTGAATATGGCAGGGGTCAAACACTCAACTCCATACTGGAATTTGGATTTTGAACTCTGATTTGAGGCTTGCATCCCAAACACGTGAGCTATGGTGAATAGGATGGTTCGTAAAGGAAGGTTGTTGTTAATTGTGGCGATCTTCACCTTCCCACCCCTCATCATCTCTACACCTGGGAAATGCCTCCTAATCAGAGCACTACTACTCTCACCACCTGGGTGAGATCCGAAGAGCTTGAATCTTTCTCCTCTTCAGGATAATCCCATGATAAAATAGATGTCTGATTCTTCTATTTCCAGTTCCTATCCTTTGATGATAAATATCTCTTGATCCACATCCCAAAGACTAATCAAATAAGGCAGAAATTCCATCTGAGCCCTCAGTCCTTTGGTCCTGAAGAACTTCAACAACCCACAATCTTTCAAGGCATTGATGCATTCTGGATTTTGGACTGCTTGGTGATCTTTGTCCTCATGGCCTCTTTCTTTCCATTCCAGAACCATGATAGCCTGCAAAACATCATTTACTACCAATTAGAACCTTTTTCATGGATTGAAATCAAGAAATTTTGCTTTGAAAAGGGTTTTTTCTTCAAACAATTATCGCTCGGAATCATCGCACCATTTTTATAAACAGCATGATGTCATCACGGGTGTATTTGAGCTCAAAAGTGATTATCGTAGGTCCAATGACCAAACCCACGATGATCGTCGGCGCTCAAAAATTTACAAATCTTCCCTTTTAGCACGCAAAATTCCATTTGGAATGCATGAAAATGTGATGAAATGCAAGAGCAAGGACAAACCTCTTACCTGCTACAAACCGTTCGCGAAATTGCGCCCTGAATCTCCCGCAATGGTCACTTGAAAATCGAGTAAGTTAAGGCACAAATGCACTTTCAGAACTTACTATGGTAAAATGGTAAAAAATAATGTGACTTTTGGATATTTATAAGTTTTGAAGTCATTTATTGTCAATATTTTAATAATATTTTTTATTATTATTTCTCGATGTCAGTGATGGGTGCATTTATTTGTGCAGTTACACGTGCTTTCGATGGAAAGTGATTATTTTTTACTGATTCTCACGAGTTGTTGTTTTATCTCTTTTTCGAACTCATTAAAAATAAATGAAAAAGGAACCCCCCTAAAGTCATCTTTCAGCGCTTTTTTTACTCTAAAAAACTGAAAAGATCATCGAGTACTTTTCCTTTTGAACTCGTTAAATTAAATGAATTAACGTCACCTTAGTATACATTTACCCCTTTTTCGGGCTGAGATTGACTATTTACGAAAAAGGTACACCTTGATCGAGTGGGTCAGGAGGTTCTCTCAGATATTTTTTTTCTACCTTTTCGGGTTCGAGAGACAAATTACAAAAAGGGACATGAGGGAGTTTTTTTCGTCCTTTTTTCAAACTCTCTAAATAAGAAAAAGTCATCAACTTATTCTTACATCAGACTCGTTAAAATTTTACGATAGTAGAATCGTCACCATGATGAGACCGATTCTATCCTTTCTAAGACTCGGAAAACTCACTAGTATGGATTCATTCGAAAAATGAACTTACATGACAAGCATATGTTATCCCCTTCAAGCTTGTGATAAAAATAATTGGGGTACTCACTAGAAATAGTGGGGAAAAATGAAGATGACACATCCTTTGTATCTGTAGCATGTCACTCTTGAACATGACACTCTTATGCTTTCGTGTCAGGTTTGGGATATTCTCACTCAGTCACTTGTACTCCCAGGTTCGGGTGATCCATTTTGCCTCTCATTTGACTATTACATTTTTTTCATCATGACCTTTAGTACTATGTTGAGTCAAATGCTGCCACGCTCCGGAGTCGTGTCACCAATGTTCAAGAGTAGTCCTATCTACATTTATTTACCTATACATTGTCTGACCTATTGTAACAGTCTTAGATCTTATTCATTTCATTCCACTTTATTCCTTGTTTCATGTCGATGATGAGGGACTCATCATTTCCCTCCTTCAACGGGTCACTTCTTGTCAACTTCAGCTCATTATCCAAGAAGATGACTTAGAAACTCCCTTTCAGTACCTTAGATATTTCATGCCATAATGGCAAGTTCTTTGCATTCAATGACAAGTCTTCATCATTGGCCTTCGACTAGATGATTCCATGAGTGTTCAACTTCAGTTTCATTGTCACATTCACGGATTGTACTGTCATATCTTGAGAGCCATTGTCATTATTGGTGGTTTCTGTCGTCTTTGTTAACAATCCACATCATTGGTCAGTAATCAGGTGATTTTATAGCATGTTTGACTTCAACACATTTATTCGCATGTTAGAATTTGTACTTTGATCAGGTCAAGATGGAATGCAAGACCTTGAGTCTTGTCTAATATGACTCAGGATGCATGGAGTTATATGTTATTCATGATTGTACACATGTTTTGGCAATACGAATGGTTTTGAGGATACCATGAGACTTTACATTTAGGATGATCCTTTTATATCGAATGGCTATGTCCATACCTTGGATCTTAGATTCACAGATGATCCTTCTCATTTGGATGTTTGCATCCATACTGTAGATTCATGTCTTAATCTCAGATATGTATATGTATATGCATCCTTGATTTGCAGGTATCCTAGCGGTGATTGTCCTCATCCTTGCAAAAGCTCGTAAAGCATCTCAGCGATCACTCCTCGTTCTGTCTTCATGCTTTAGGGGGTATCTGTTACACAGTATTTTGTCACACCTCCTGCACTTCCTTGTGACATACCGTGAAGTTACTGAAACATGACCATAATTTAGTGTACGCATTCATATATGCAGCACAGATCCTCCCTCAGACATTGATTAGAAAATTCCTTGAGCTTTTCCTGAAGAAAATAGCTCTAAAACCCTAATTTGAGGATCATCGCTCTTATGAGGCCAAAAAAAATTGATGATCGCTTGTTGCACTATACTTAACCTGCTATGGCATCACTCGGTTCACTTGTATACCAACAATGATCCCAAAAAGGTAGTTTTTCCAAAGAGGATGAGAAGCTTTGTGATCTAGAAGCTTCCAGAGCGGCAAGTTGGAGGTTGTTTGGCATAGATGAGGTTGAATTCTCCCAACTTGGCCTCTTGGTCTTATCCCTATGAATTAACTCCTTGAGATAAGGGCCTAATCCTATCTTTGGATAGGTCCTAACTCCCTTTCCCATCCTATATATCCATCCACTCCCATTCCGAAAATTGTGCCTATATGTTATTCATTTGGCTTGGAGAAGGAGTGCTTGGATAGCTTATATTGGACTTGGATATTCATTCAAGGAGAGCCTATCAACATCAAGGCTTGGTTGTATGATTCCCTTATTTTCTATTAACATACAATTTTTGGTTCATTTTCCCTAAATGTGTATGCTCATGTATCATTTAGCTTAACATTCCTTTATCAGTTAAGTAGGTTGCTTTTGAATATGCTCTTTGTGTTTTCACGCCTCGTTGTGTCTTGATCGCTTGTGCAGGTGCATAAATGCTGAGAGAAGCAAGAACGAGCCTATGGCATGAGTGATTCAAGATATTCAACAAATGCGATCGAGATAGAATCATAACGAGGTAGGTCATCGTCTTCATCTCTCTTTTCAATTGCAACTTAGGGAAGTGTCTAGTATATTGTCACTTCGGTTGCTAGACCCACTCATTGGGCTAGAGGGATTGTTTATGTCTACAGAGAGGATTTACCTAGACAACAGGGTGCATTGGTGCATGCCAAAAGGACAGAGGGAAAACATTCAAGCCTTTGAGGTTCACTCATGTGCTCAAAGAGAGCACAGTTCTTTGTGTCGAAGAAGTGTGCTCAAGCTTCAGGCTTTGTGACTACACCATGCACTCAAATGGAAGGATGAAGCTTCATTCTTCATGAGTATGACATGTGCTCTAAAGTTTCTTGCTTCATGAGTGTGACATGCACTCAAAGAGGGCACAATTCTTCATGTTGAAGGAGTGTGCTTGTAGTCCTGAAGTGTGCTCGTGGTTTTGAAGTTGCTCAGGATCTTAGAGTGTTCTTTTTAAGGTAAAAAGGTCACTACTCTTCTAAAGTTCATTTTTTAGAGGAGAGAAGGTCCTTGTTATTTTGAAGTACAGCTTTTCACTAATAATTTGAAGTGTGCTTCGTTGTTTCGAAGTGTGCTTCATTTTTTCAAAGTGCGCTTGAGCTTGGAAGGGTGCAGTTCTCTCCAACAGTGGCTACTTGTTCATCTAGAATGTGATTTTCAGTGAGGGAGGAAACAAAAGGCTAGGTGACTTATCCTTAGGAATTACTAATGCACTGTGAGAGGAAGGATACCTTAGAAAAGACTTAGTGCACAAGTATGGGAGGAAATGTGGGTCAATGAGTCTCATGGATAAGTTGCTCTCATTACATAGTAAGAAGGCTAATACCTCCATAACTTGCACTGAATAGTAGGACCAAGAAAGGGCTTCAAAATGGTTAAGTGTGAGATCAATAGAGTAAAAGAGAGAAATTCATCTAGTCAAAACTCAAACATGTATCACACACATGAATGTCATTGATACAAGCCAAGGGAATGTATAGGACTCATGAACAACAATCACCCCTTGAAATGATAGCAAAGTGACACTTGCAAAATTTAAAGAAATTGAAGGCAACACATGCCAAAGTTAAGATAACATGAGTATGACACTTGTTAAGGAAAAATCAAGCAAAAGTGATAGCCGTGAAAGTGAAAGTGACACTTGTGAACATAGAGGCACACAAAAGTGATAATTGAGAACACTCACAGAAATAAAAGTGTAATCGCAACCAACGTGAAGGAGACTGTCAATGAAAGTTCACATTGACTATCAGCATGAGTTGAACATCACACAGAAAATGCCTTGATGGATGGTTCCATGCCTGTTAAATCTTGCATAAAGGAAGTGGTCTCATCAATTCATCGAAAACTAAGCACATGTGTGCAAGTGACTTGACAATTAAAACTAGGAAGAAGACTTAAACATTTTACGAAACATCAAACAACCATGGAGTGGCCATAGGACGATAGACCATAATATTCTCAGTAGGCTCCAAAATTCAAGTGTGGGAAAAAATTTGGAGGGTGTTGATCGTAGCGACTACAACCACCTACCACCATGTCTTTGATCTCTACTAAGTAATGTAGTAAGATCATCTCCCAGATTGGGAAAAAAATTTCTTTCTAATTTTCTCTCAAAGTAAGGATAAGATCATGGCCAAATCCATGGCCCCAAGAAAATGTTCCTCTACGTATCATAATCAAGTTGATAAGATCATGGAGGAGTACAAGGACATCTTCTCCTCACTGACATGGGTACCCTTACACTATCAGGTCAATAATTTGATCGATCTAACTCCTAGAGCACCTCTACCCAATGGGTCAATATATCATTTCTCTATTATGGGAAATGAGGAAATCAAGTAGCATATATATAAGTTGCTACAAAAAGGTTGCATTCAACCAAGTTCCTCACCTTGTGGGAGCCCAATTATACTCATACAAAAGAAGAATGGGACCTAGATACTCTTCATTGATTATCAGGTACTAAATAAGATCCACTATCAGGAATACACACCCAATCCCACAAATTGATGACCTTATGGACTAAATCAAGGGGGCCAAGTAATTTAGAAAGATTTATCTGAAGTTTGGTTATCACCAAGTTCTAATAGAACTCACAGATGTATGGAAGAACACCTTCAAATCCAAGGAGGGCCTCTTTGAGTGGTTGGTCATGCCCTTCGGGTTGACAAATGTCCCTGCAAAATTTATGAGGCTAATGGATGATACATTGTGACCTTTCACCAACTCATTTGTGGTTGTATATTTGGATGGCATCCTCATGTTCAACAAGAGTTGGGTATAACAATTGCAACATATTTTGGTAGGTCCTTCAAACCCTACGACAACACAAATTATGTACCAACTTAGAGAAATGATCCTTTGGCATGACTCAGGTCCAATATTTGGGCTACATAATTGATGAGCAAGGTATGCATGTCGATCTAGCTAAGAACTAAGTCATTCGGGATTGGCTGACCATGACAACTCTCACAAACCTTCGCAACTTTTTGCCCTGCCAATTTCTATCGAAGGTTCATCTTAGGATTCTCACATATCACTTGGCCTTTGAGTGAATTTACCAAGGGCAGAGTGAGAGAAATGTTTTTTTAGTTTAAGGAACAATAAAAGGAATTTTTTGAGTTGAAGCATCACCTTTTTACTACGTCAATACTCACTTTTCCAAACTTACAACGACCATTTGAAATTGAGGCAAATTCCTCTGACTATGCTATTGGTACAATTCTCACCTAGCAAGGGCATCTAGTGGCCTATCATAGTGAGACACTCTCTAATACTATTCAAAAATACCTCACCTACAATAAGGAGATGTACAATATTGTTCAGATTTACCGATATTGGAAACATTACATTTTTGGGAAGGAGACAGTCATCCACATAGATCACCGACCTCTTCATTTTATGCAGACACAAGGGAAGTTGTAGAATGATCACCATTAGAAATGGTGCACATATCTACATAAATTCCATTTGAACATTGAATAAAATAAGGGAAACACCAATAGCATTGCATATTGCCGCAATTGGCCCCTGGTTATGGCACTAACCACTATTCTCAAATCTTATGGGAACGCGACTTATGGATGGCCACAACTATACATAAATGATCCAAAATTTTCCACCACATACCAAATACTTATGGATGGAAATAAAGTACTAGACTTCCACCTCCATGATGCATTTTTATGCTACATGGGGCACCTTTATGTTCCTTCAAGTGAGTGTTCCAAGTTGATATGGGAGGCACACTATAGTCAAGTCACAGGACACTTTGGTTTGGAGAAAACTGAGGTAGTAATGTAGAAGTATTTTATTGGGAAAAACTCTGATATGATGTTGGAAAATATATCATATCTTGCATTATCTGTGCCATAACCAAGCCAAACATTATGAAGCAAGGCTTATACACTCCTTTTCCTACTCCTAGCCAGCCTTGGGAATCAATTTCCATGGACTATATGTCTGGTATTCCTTCTACCAAGCATGGTAATGACTATGTATTTTTTGTTGTTGATAGATTTTCTAAGATGGTTGTATTGACTGCTTGCAAGAAGAGTATCACAGCATAATACATTGCCAATCTCTTCTTTGAACGAGTGTGGTTACATTTTGGGATTCCATAAACTATTATATTAGAAAAATAGTAGGTTCTTGTGTTGGGTTGTGTTATATTTTTCCACGACTAACCTACATAGTGAACCAGGGGGTTAGAGGGGGGGCAGAGCCCCCCCTTTATTGCGCTGATTGCACAGCGGGGGGCAGCAACCCTCCCTGTCTAGGGGGTTTGAGGGGGGCAGGTATCCCCCCTCTATGGGGTCCGGGGCAACACCCCAGGATATTTTTTTTTGGACCCTATATTAGGTTGGACCTACCTATGGTTTTGTGCATGATTTTCGCACATGGTTTTGGACGCAATAGTTTTTGGTCCATGGTTTTAGACGCAATGGTTTTTGGTCCATGGTTTTGGACGCGATGGTTTTCAGTCCATGGTTTGGATGCTTTTGCATGTATAAAATATGTATTGTAACATTGAAAGGAAAATAATTAAAAATCAATCTAGTAGTCCCGGTTTTGGGATCCAAGGGAAAATATCTATGTATATGTGTTTTATGTGTTATGCTCTCGCATTTTTTATTTTCTGCGTTTTAGAATTCATATGTAGGTAATTTCTGTACAAGGTTAAAACCTACATCCTGAGCACATTCTAGTCAAGCCTCTAGTCATTGTTGGACACTAAACTCACCAAGTAAACTACACTCCATCCTTAGACTGATGGCCAGATAGAGGTTATCAATATGATAGTGCACATACTACGCATGTACAACTCCAAGCTTCCACAAACATGGGATGGGAGTCTTTCTTATGTGCAACACAACTATAACATAACTCTCGATAGCTCAACTAGCCACAACCCCTATCAAGTGGGCTTTAGTTTTCAACCATTGTGTCCCATTGATGTTGCAATGCCTCATTAGAGGAAATTTCAGTCTGAAAGTGGCCTCCTAAGGAAAAATAATAAAATAAGAGTTATGAATTTTGGAGGGAAAAGAAGAAAACTACTTTTTTAATTGTATTTTTGGTTTATCTCCTTAGGTTTACTCAAATTTTAAATGTAGAAACTCGTTGGATGCAGAATTAAATTTCACATCCAACGAGTACCCATTATGAATACTTTTGAGAAGACCCACATTGATACACTTGAAATATGAGTAAACCTATAAGGAGATAAGCCAAAAATACAATTAAAAAAATAGCTTTTATTGTTTTCCCTCCAAAATATTTACATGTACCTCTTTTTAAAATTTAAAATATTTTGCTTGGTTTACATATTATGACATGGGAATTACATGAAAAATTCATGGGCACTTTTAGGCTAAAATTTCCTCTAATCTTGCAATTACACAGGCATAATCTGCACGTGTTTAGTCTGAAGTTGATAAAGCCACTAGGTTTATTGAATGCATCCAGCACATCGGCTGATAGTTTCACGAGATCTTGGATAAAGCCAATGCCAAGTAGAAACAATGTCATGATTGACATTGGGTGCTACGTAAGTTTCAAGTGGGCAGCAAATTTTGGTTACATTTGCAGAAGGAATGCCTTACTGGAGCGCATCGAAAGCTTCGACCAATTTGATATAGGCCTTAAACCATCACCAAGGTCATGTGTGACAATGGTTTTGAGCTATTTATTCCCCTCTATGCCAAAATTCAATGTAGATTGCCTTCTACCATACTTTCCACCATTGTTGGACATATCAAAAATTACTAAGCAACTGACACAAATAGAGCTCAACCCAGATTGCATTGAACATGCCATGATTGATGGGATCATGGACACACAAATTAAGAACACTCACCAATAGAGGATCTGACTGTATCGAGTTGTTAAAGCAAACCAACTCCTACATCAAGGCAAGTGTCTCACCATGGACCAAGTTTAGCAGAAGTTTCCCCATCTCATGGAGCCACTGAATGCAATGGGGACCATTTCTTCATAAGGGGGAAGGACTGATCTAGATGGATATTGGTGGCCATCGACCTATTCCACTTGTACCCCCAACATTGTTTCCTTTCAGTTTCCCATTTTCTAGAATACTTTCTATTTTTAGTATTTTTTTCGGGTTATAAAATTATGAAGTTGTTTTGAGGCTTCCAATAGGTTTTGCATTCGAAATTTTTTTTCCTTAGATAGATACTTCTAATGAGGTGTCATGTCCGCCAAATGGAGATTGTATGCCAAAGTTACGACCCCAGGAAGTTGACGTTCCAATTAACCCCAATGGGGCCCACAAACTTTTGGCATCTCCTAAGGTTAGTTTTTTGGATGTTTAGGGTTTTCCATTGTTTATTGATGATAAAAGGCTTGCAAACCTTGTTGTAACACAATTCAGAAGGCATGTGGTTGTCACATCTCTTCTCAAAGATAATATATTATCGCCCGAGTTAGCTTGTTTCTTTTGTGCATGTAAAACGTTTTTAATAGTTGCTATTTATTAATTGAATTTTTGTTTTGTTGTATCTCTGTGTTTTTGGATTTAATCTATATTTTATTTAGTTCCTTCAAAAATATAGATCATTCATGGACAAGCTTAGACTTGTTGAAAATCCCTCTCTCAATGAGAGGGATTACTGATGAGATATCATCATGGATAGGCATTCTCCCTTTGTCAAGTATATTTACCCAAATTAGGAAGAATGGTCTAGAAAAGGAAAATCATTCATGTCAAGTATCCTAACTCGAATTAGGAAGAATGGTCCTTGAGCATCAGGCTCATTTAGCATCAGGCCCCGAATTACTCAGAGTGTGGCCTTTGGAGATTCACCATGTGTTAAAGATATTGACTGGAATGATGGTGAACTAATATTTGTTTGTATGCCATGTGCCAGATAAACCAAAATTAGGGTGACTAGTTGATGCTAAATGATGTACAATATGTCAGAAGTGCCAACCAGGATTATGGTGAGGATACACCATAGATCAAAGGTACTAAGAAGGATTATGGTAACTTGTTGATGTTCTTGGTTTACCATGTTTCACATTTGTTGACCATATTATGGTAACCTATTGATGTTATTGATTTTTCACGTGTCACAGTTGTTGACCAACTTATGGTAACTTGTTTTACCATGTGTCATAATTGTTGACTAGATTACGGTAATTGGATTTGTTATAACCTTTTTCTTAGAGAGATTTGTCAACATGGGAGCATCTAAATAGTTATTATGAATGCCTCCCTAGCTAGAGGGAGTGTTGAGTTTTATAGTTATGGTCGGTGTTCATAATTTATATTTTAAATCTTGATGTATTTGAAATAATAAGGCATGTTCTTCATGACCTTATCAAAAGTGGAAATATATGACATGTTCTTCATGTCAGTTTTTAAAGGAAAAAAAATAAATTTTGGCTCTAAAGAAGCCAATTTGATGCTCCTCCTAGTAAAGTCAACCCCAGTGAAAAGGTACCCATTTGACATCAGAAGGTGACTATATATAGAATCATTTCATCCTCCTCTTAAGCAAGCACCTTCAAAATTTTGACACAAACAAGAAGGACAAATTTGAGGCTTATACAAGGATGAATTTGAGGTTCATTCAAGTACAAATATGTGGCATAATATATGTTGAATTTATGAGATAACACAGACCGAATTTCTGAGATGATGAAGGCTAAATTTATGAGATGGTGCAGACCAAAATTTTTAGGCATGTTGCAAGATCAAATTTATGAGGCATGTTGCAGGACTGAATTTTTTAGTCATGCAACAAGACTGGATTTCTAAGTGTGCAAGCTTATGACTTGACTAGGAAGGAGTTGAAATCGGTTTTACCAAGTGTCTCTGCTAGTTAGTTTGACCTTGTGGTTGAATAGATAATCTAGGTGTGTTTATTGATGAACTAAAGAATCTCTCTAAGAAAAAGGTTGTTGGGTTTTTTCCCATGTGGGTTTTTTCAAGGTAAAAATCTTGTGTTCTTTTTTGTTTGCCTCTTTATGATCCTACTAGAATTTTGTTTTAATGTTGACATCCTCTCTGTAATTTATTTATGATGATTATGAATGTAAGAAAAAAAAGTAACAAAGAGAAATCATAAGAATTAATTATCAATTTAGAGGATTCTTGAAAAATCAACAAAGCAAAGTTGACAGAGGATATAGTTTTGTAGAAGAGGTCCAGAACTACAAGACAGGGGCAACATAACCTTTGGCAAATTGGGTTAAAATGAAAACTTCCAGGAAAGATTAAATGGTACACCTCAGAGAAGGTGGAGGAGAAATTTCCTCACCTCGATAGAATTTTTTGGGGACTAAAACCTCCCAAAATGGGGGGACTAATTTAGATTGGAATGAATATATTTTTTTTCATCCATCTTGATGCTTTCAGAGTGGAAAAAGTGGAGGAATTAGCTCACATAACCATTTTTACCTGGGGGACCTAATTTGGAAATGGGATCTAAAACCTTCTAGGAGAAGTTTGAGGCATCAAATGACATTTTTTGGGGGGGAAACTTTGTTTCTTTAGCATCACACCTTTCTTTATATTCTACGCATAAAGACCTTTCCAACGACACAAGAATTGTCTCAATTCAAGTCTGTATGCAAACGTCATGCCACTCAAAAGTTGACCTTCCAGTTTCGATCACCATAATTTGAGAGAATGCCATGTCAACCCCCATTACTCAAGGAAAAGTGGCTAGCCATGTGATCATGATGAAGAAAAATCTAGAAGTGTCCATATTATAACTTCGGTTAAGAGTTGAGCGAGTCAAACTTAACCACTACTAGGTTATTGGGTTGCGTTATAACCTGGCCACTAGGAGGAAAAGTGTTCCATTATTTTCAAGTGCATTTGTTCCATAAACGAGTAGAGTAACTAAGAGAGATAGGGAGAGAGCAAACAGAGAGGACTTATGCGTTGTAGTAGCCCATCGGCCACATGCCTGACTTATGTGGACTCACAGTCATTTTCTATTCAGATAAAGAGAGTAGAGTGGCCTCACCTTTCACCTGGGTTTTCTTGTGAAAAGGTTTCCCATGATCTATCTTGTGTCAATCATGGTTTGTAAGTTTTTATTTTTCTCTTTTCTATTTTCTACATAATTATAATTTACAGATCTAGAAATCTAAAAAGAAATAAACCCTCATATTTATAGATTTCATATTTTTAGGTATATATTTTTTTCGGATATATTATTACAAACTATCCAATGGAATATCCACAATAGTTTATAGATTAAGAAGCAAGGTGGGTTGGTATCGCTTTAGTTGGAATAGTCATTATGCTTCTTCTTTATGCTTATGATATTGTTCTTATTATAAGGTGTTTCTATGATATCAAGAAACAACTAAGTTTTATCAAGTATTTCTACTCTAGTAGGATATGATTGCTAATGCTAACAAGACAATTATGATAATCAAATCCATTAAATATTTCCTGTGATAATCTTGTGCATGGAAAAATTAACTTGGAGGAACTGACTTCATACAAAATTCTTAAAGTTAATCTGCATCACAAGCTTAACTAGAACCATAGCATTGATAAAAGGATATATGGAGGGTGGCAAGCTTATTATGGCCTTGAAAATAATTGTAAATTAGCCTTTGGCTATGGGATAAAAATAAACTTTTATTTGAGACTCTCGTCACTCTTATTATCCTATATGATTTTAAAGTTTGAAACTATGACATCTCTAGAGAATTGTGAAGAAATATTGAGAAAATATGGACATTTTATAGCTTTTATTTTTAAAATCAAAAGCAATACACCTTATCCTATCTTATTAGAAGTAAGTATTTCTTTATTAAAAATATGGCTATAAATATGTCTCTAATATAAACAACATAAAACTCCAAAACTTTAAACCATTTCTAAAATACTAAGAGTTAAAAATATATATAATCTTTACAACACATTAAAAATGAGTTGAAATTAAAAACTTTATTTTTAACCTATTAAAAGAGATGAAATTAAAAAACTTTATTTTTTTAATATCTTATAAACGCTTACATTAAATTGTGATTTAAAATTATTTATTGTAATACCCAACTCATTTTTTTATTTTATCTAAAGAATTTTAAGTGTTTCTTTATTTGTTTTGATTTTTTTAAGTACTTTGTTTTCTATATAATGGTTGAATCTTGCTTGTAATTTGGGTCATTATCAAATTAATTATATATATATAGAGGGTAATTTGAATTTTTATATTTATTAGTATAGATTTATCTTAACTTTATATCTACTAAGAGTTGATAGGGATTAAATCTCTTGACATGCAAACCTATTTTAAAGTGAAATAAGATTTGATTTTTCTGGATTCTTGGTAGATCATGGATCTAGGCTAATTTAATTCCCTTTTCAAATAAACTACATTTTACATGAATATCATAGATTCCCAATACCATGAGTCAATATTATGAAACCATTTTTATCTTTATTTAATTTTTATAAATTATTTTTATTTTATTTCACTGAGTTTAAATATTACATAATATTAATATTTTTAATTATTTTTTAATATAATTAAATTGGTCAAAATAATTAAACTTTACATTACAAACTCCAGCGGCCACCAATAATGTTTTTTGTAAAGCTGGGGGGGACTCTCCGATTTACATGTCATTATGTACCCCTCTACGGGGAAGGGTAGCCCAAGATTTGAACCCAAGACTTCCGGTTAGGTGAGACTCATTTCCCCGGCCCTTGCCAACTTTGAGCTACCCCATGTGGAACAGCGGCACAATAATATTAATTTTAATAAAAAAATTATAACATTATTTTAAATAAAAAATTGAATAATTATTCCATGAGTAGATGTTGAATAAGTTTATTTTATTTTAACAATAAAATATTTAATTCAATAAAAAATAAGATAATCTTATCCACGACTTTCCTACAAAATATTATATAACACGAATCGAGACATTAATGGGAGATTCCAGAAGACTCAGTGCAAAATGGATGAATCAAAAATATTCATAGTAATATTATAATATAATTTAATTCCTTTCCCCACACATATATACAAATAATAAATGAACTGTGGAAAAGGAAAAAGAATTAAGAAAAACGGACGCTACACAATAGCATAAATAGGAGATTCGATTGGACCCTGTACTTGTTTTAGACAAATGGTCCTCCGGAAATTTGGCCGTACTAATGAGTGGAAGTAAAAGATACTTGGTACAGATGTAGCAAGTGGTACTTCGTGGGTTCAAATCCTCAGTACGCAGAGGACAATCCTAGATTTTAAATCCTTTAAACTCCTCGTTTTGTTGGTCGGAAATCTTTTCATAAAAAGCTTTTTTGGTTAAAAATATGAAAAGGGGCGCCTTTTTATTTTTAAATACTATTTTCCAACATAGTGGGAGGTGGTATGATTTAATATAATGTGTAAGAGGAAGTTCCTCAGTGTTAGGGTTAGAGGAAGTTATACATGCTTTCGGATTAATTATAGATTTCTAAAGATTATGGACATGTTTGAATAATGATAAATTATAAGTGATTTTTAATATATATGCGTGTGGAGTTATTAATTTTAAAATTTGGAATTGTTATAATGTATATTCATTAAAGATTTATGGTGTCATTTTTAATTTTTGATAGGAAAATAATATAATCTTTTCTTTTTATATTCTAGATAAATATTTATATTTTAATATTTTTAAATTTTTTAAATGAAATAATATAAACATTAATTTTATTTTTTTAGAATTTAACCTAATAAAAATGAAGAAATAAAATATAGGAAAAATGTTGGGTATTAATTATATTGTTTGCACAATTAGTTCTAGGACCCAAAGATGGTTAGGTGGATTTAAGGATGGGAGGCGAACCTAAGGCTGGTGGGCAGATCCACTACTTTTGTGCATGAGTTTTGCATATGGTTTTGGGCATGATGGTTTTGCCCATGGTATTTTGTAGATTTGATCTAGGGAGATATGATTATGTAGGATAGTGGGCGGACTCACCCACACTTTTGTGCATGGGTTTTGCATATGGTTTTGGACATGATGTTTTTGCCCATGGTATTTTGTAGATTTGATCAAGGGAGGTACGATTATGTTCTAATCTAGGGTTAATGGATTGGTGGTTTATGAATGCTTCAACATGTATATAATGTATTGTAACATAAATGGAATATAGTGAAAAATCAATTTGGTTTTCTAGTTTTGACTTCCATGAGAAAACCTATGTGCATATTTTCTATTCTCGCCATTGTACAAGGTTAAAACCTTAAAAAAAAATAAGATATATAAAAATACAAAATAATATTTTATAAAATTTATAAAAAAAAAAATTTAATAATTAAAAAGGAAGATTCTCCCAGGAGGGTGCCTAGGAGTGGGCTTATCCCCCGCCTTGATCTAATGACACAATAATTAAAATGGGGTTGTGCCACCCCCCTACCCTACAACATGGCATAATGGATGTATATGGGTCATATCAATTACAATGGTAAGTGATATGCGTGAAGCGAACCGTCATTCGCACTCTGTGGGAGGTAGGGTGAGTAACAGAAACATTAGTTAGTGATTAAGGTGGTTTTACTCCACGCTTGAATCATAAATGGAAATGAATTTGCACTGGATTTGCGACATCATTGTGAAGGCAAGAGGTTCACCATGGAAATTTCCACCACCAAGTTAAATGGCTCTCAGGGATTTTGCAAGGTACTAAAAATTTCTCTCTTCTAGCTCTGATTTTCGTTTCTATATCCATTTCCTAGGGATAGTTACTTCTTTCGACCACTTAATTATCAATCCTTCTATTATTGGTTTCTCAACATTGAAAATAATTTGCAACCCAAAGCATGCACAAATTTCAAAGTCGACCATGGTGGGAATCGTTGGTTTCATGATTATATACAACTCCTCTTCGTTAGGATCCTTCAATGTTCTCGATCTTGGCCTCTCAGTGCAAGTGTGACAACCATTTTGTCAACCCTCTTGTAAATATTATTATGAATTGTAAATCATGTAAATTATGTAGGGATGTAACACATTGACTAGCTAGGAAGTGGACACAGATTCAGAGGTCTGAAGGAGGAGGAGTTTCTTGTAAAACCACACCTTGCATTTACTTTGTCACCTAAATCTTTGTTGGTTTAATAACATTATTGTGCAACCATTTACTTAGGTGAATGAGCTTCTAAGAAGAGGACGAATTTCTAGACTTGCCTCGTAGCCTGTGTTGATGGGGTCAACATGCAAGAGGAGTTGGGGAGAGAGAGAGAGAACCAATGAAGATCCTTGGGGGGAGAACATTACACAATAGCTAGGAATCATTAGGCATTATGCGAAGTTGGTTCGGAGAGAAAAGGACATGGAGGAGTGCACTAAGTAAGGGAAGGAGAGCTTGGACTTGGTAGTGGGCGTGGAATTTCTTGGAAGATTAACCTCGATATAAGCCTGTGTTCTATGCTCTTGACATGGAATCCCTATGTTTTGTTGAGACATGTGCTTATGCCTTTGTTTCTTGAGTTTTCCCTATGTATATTGTTACTGAGGCTAGTATGTGAGCATGTGTGTTGTGTGATAGAGAGAGAGTTCATTGGAGTGGTGATGCTCTAGTGTTAGCCAAGTTAATAAACCCATGTGTATTACTCATTGATCATCACTTGAGCAGTGGCTTTCCTTGGGGCTACTAAACCACTAGGAAAATTGTTGAATTGACAAACAACTGGTTAGGCTAAGACACTAAAGTACAATTTGGGGACTGATAAACACTAAGTGTAGCCTTGGGGGCTGATAAAATTGTTGTTAGCTACCATTGGTAAACTACTTGGAGAAGTGGATGCTTTACCCTTGTAATAACTAATTCAACGGATAAACATCCCAATTTATGTATATATACATCTCCAGAGTTGAATTGAGACTCTCTATGCCCTACATGAACCCCTTATGGGTGTATTATTGTTGGTTGAGAGCCACGATAGTGTTGTAGCTGGAAGCTGTTGGAGAGACCACTTGAGATGTGGTGTCTTCCTCATACAATTTGTTGATTGGTTGAGAAATCCTGAGCAACCTACCTCCCCAAACTCTGAATTTGGCTTGGGGCTGGTTGGCTACAAGATATAATAAGAGTGTAGTCATCCTACAGTCGGGTGGAGAGTTGAGGTCCAACTCTCAGTTGTTAGTTGTTACTTCATAAGATAAGTTGTTCACTTATGTATTCGCACATGTAAATCCTAAATGAATGCTAAATGTTATTAGATAGCAAGCCCTCTAGATGAGGGGTGTATATTCTATATCATTCGATGATATTTATGTGTATTATCTCTTATGGTATGAGACTTAAGGATCTATAGATGTTTGCTATATTTATAGTGAGTTTTATGGCTTGTTAATCAACTAGACTATTACTATGTTGAATGAAATTCCATGGTCTATTTACTATGTTTCTGTTAAGAGCCTATGTATTTAAGAGGTTGTTGTTTAAGGTGTTGTGTATGCATATCATATGGTTATGAAGCTTGCAGGGCTTTGTAGGTTGGTAATTTCCTCACTCATTGTTCCGGATTTAACCAGGAACACAACAAATTACAGAGATAACCATAAAAACAGAGATGTAGTGGAAATAATACTTCATTTCATTAATGTAAAATACTGAAAATATGCTTACAAATAAAAATGGAAATAAACCAGCTAGGGCAATGGTAGCTTATCTCTGAGGATAAATGTGGTGGCTACATGCCTCTGAAATGCCTTACCATGAGGCTCAAGGGCCTTTTTATTATTGAACAATAAGAGAAAACCCTAAACTGCCAAAACCTTAACCCGAGGATATGTAACACCAAGAATTTATGGGCCCCATTGGGGTGAGTTGGACAGCCAACTTCCTGGGGTCGTGACTTGGTCATATTATCTCCATTTGACATGCATGATAATTCAATGGAAAGATCTCTCCGAGGACTATGACGCTAAAGACAATTTTAGACAACAAATCGATGGTGGTATATTTCCAAAAAAAACGTCATTTAGGGCCTCAAAATGGCTCTGGAAGTTTAGGACCCAAAAAACTACTAAAAATAGTAAATTGTGCTACAATTAAGGAAACTGAAAATTTGAAAGAAGCAATGGTGGGGGTCCAAGTAGAATTGGCGGGTGGCCACCAATATCCACTTGGATCATTCCTCCCCCATTAGGAAGCAATGGTCCCCATTGCATTGAGTTCCTCCATGAGATGAGGAAACTTCTGTTGAACTTGGTCCTTGGTGAGCCGCTTGCCCTGGTGAAGGAGTTGGCCTGCTTTGACAACTCGATATAGTTGGATATTTTGCTGGTGAGTGTGCTTGACCTGTCTGTCCATGATCTGATCAGTTACAACTTGTTTAATGAAATATGGATTTAACTATGTGGGTATGAGTTGTTCTGCAATGTCAAGTGTGTCTAGTAATGGTGGAAAGTATGGCCGAAGGCGGTCCACATTGAACATTGGGTGTAGGCCATGGAATGGGGGAATGCTGAGCTCAAATACATTGTCTCCCACAGCCTTGGTAACAGTGTAAGGACCATATCGGAGTGGTCTAAGTTTCCGATAGGCTTCGATAAGGCGTTCCTTTTGCAAATGCAACCATACTTTGTCACCCACCTGAAACTTGTGTGGCACCCAATATTGATCATGTCGTTGCTTGTACTTGGCATTTGATTTCTCTAGAATTTCATGGACCTGCTGGTGAATATGTTGGATGTGCTCAATGAAGTTGTTTGCCTTATCTATTTCGGCCTGGACATGAGCCGAATCTGCGTGAGTAGCTGCAAATGGCATGGCCACATCAATGGGACATAGTGGCGGGAATCCCAAGCCCACCTGAAAAGGGTTGTGGCCAGTCGAGTTGTGGAGAGCCTAGTTGTAGTTGTGTTGAGCATAGGGGAGGCTCTTGTCCCATGTGTGAGGATTCTTTGAGTTGTACATGCACATAATGTGTATGATCATCCTGTTGACAACCTCTGTCTGGCCATCAGTTTGAGGATGGAAGGTTGTGGAGTTAGTGAGTTTGATGTCTAGCATCGACTAGAGACTGGACCAAAATGTACTGAGGAACCTATTGTCCCGATTTGAGATGATAGAATGTGGGATCCCAAAGTGTACCCACACTCTTTCAAAGAAGAGTTTAACAATGGATTCTGCTGTGATATTCTTCTTGCAAGCTGCCATAATGGCCATCTTCGAGAACCTATCAATGGCCACAAAAACGCAGTCATTTCCATGCCTAGTGGAAGGAAGGTCTGACATGTAATCCATGGAGATGGATTCCCAAGGTCGACTAGGGGTAGGCAATGAGGTATAGAGGCCTTGCTTCTTGATGGTCGGTTTGGCAATGGCACAGGCAGTGCATGATTTGATGTACTATCCAACATCATGTCGAAGATTCGGCCAATATAAATAATTCTACAATATTGCCAACGCTTTCTCGACCCCAAAATGCCCAATAGCCCGACTGTAGTGTGCTTCCCAAATCATCTTTGCACGCTCGCTTGAAGGAACACAAAGGTGACCCAAGTGGCATAACAAGGCATCCTAGAGTTGAAAATATGGAACATGCTGACCCTCCAAGGGTGTCTAGTATGTGTGGCAAAATCCTGGGTCACTTTTGTAGACAAGTGGCCAATCAGAAGTCTCGTGCCCACAAGAGTTGAGCACAGTGGTTAACGCCATGATCGATGGTCGACTGAGGCAACCTACAACATTATTGGTGTTACCCTTCTTATACTTGATAGTCAAATGGAACTATTGCAGGTATGTGGACCACTTTTGATGGCGATCATTCTACAATTTCCCTTAGGTCTGTATGAACTACAGGGGTCAGTGGTCTGTATGGATGACCATTTCCTTCCCCAAAATGTAATGCTTCCATTTTCGGCAGGCCTGCACAATGGAATACATCTCTTTGTCATAAGTGGGATACTTCCAGACTGAGTCTGAAAGTGCCTCACTGTGATATGCCATTGGATGCTCGTGTTAAGTAAGGACTACCCCAATAACATAGCCAGAGGCATCTGCCCCAATCTCAAATGGTTGTTGTAAGTCTGGTAATGCGAGCAATGGTGCAGAGAAGAGGCGATCTGTCAACTCTGTGAATGCATTCTGTTGAGATTCATACCAAAAGAATTTTTCTTTTGCTCCTCCCTTGGTGACTTGACTCAATGGCCAAGTGATATGAGAAAATACCAACACGAACCTGTGGTAGAAGTTGGAAATACCTAGAAAGGTGCGGAGCTCTGTCAGAGTGGTTGGAGATGGCTAATCCCGAATAACTTGGATCTTGGCTGGATCCACATGCGCCCCTTTTTCATCAATAATGTATCCCAGATACTGAACCTGGGTCATGCCAAAAGTGCATTTCTCCAAATTGGCACATAACTTGTGTTGCCACAGTGTTTGGAGAACCTGTCGGATGTGGTGGAGGTGCTCTTCCCAATTCTGGCTGAAGATCAGGATGTCATCCAAGTATACCACTACAAATGAGTTGGTGAATGGCCACAAGATGTCATCTATTAGCCTCATGAAGGTTGCAAGAGCATTCGTCAATCCGAAAGGCATAACCAACCATTCGAAAAGGCCCTCCTTAGCTTTGAAGGTAGTCTTCCACACATCAAAGGGTTTGATTGGTACCTGATGATATCCTGACTTCAAATCAATCTTGCTGAAATATTTTGCCCCCTTCAGTTGGTCGAGGAGGTCATCAATCTATGGGATCAGGTACCTATTACGGACAGTGATCTTTTTTAGCGCCTAATAGTCAATATAGAGTCTCCAAGTCCCATCCTTCTTCTGTACCAACATGATTGGGCTCCCACAGGGTGATGAACTCGGACAAATGTGCCCTTTCTGCAGCAGCTCCTGAATCTGCCTCTTAATTTCATCGTTCTCCAAAATGGAGCGCCAATATATTGGTCCATTAGGCATCGGTGCACCTGGGGTCAGATCGATGGAGTGCTTGAATTGACAGTGCAGAGGAACCCCTACAGGAGAGGTGAAGATGTCCTCATACTCCTCCACGACCTTGTCCATTTGTAGTTGTCGTGTGGAGGGGCCCTATCTGGAAGTCCTAGCCACCGTCTTCTTCTTTCCTTGAGGGCTTATCATCAGGAAAACAAATTTCCCGGTTTTGGAAATGAGCTTACTGCATTGTTTTGTAGTAACCAAAGAGATGGCGGTAGGCGGTGCTACCTCTAGTATCCTGTACAACTTATTTCCCAAAGTAACAATAACAACACGAGGCCTTGATTCATACATAGCATGTCACTTCCACAAGTATGGTTGTCTTAATAATACATCACAAACTTCAAGGGGAGAAATGTCACACAATACCTCATCCGTGAAGGACTTGATGTTGTATGGAAGGTGAAACTGCTAGCTCACGCGAAGATCCTGTCCTTGGTGAAGCCACGCGATGGTGTACAGTTGTGGATGTGTTGTGGTCGATAAGCCTAGCTGCTTCACGACCTCTGTCGAAATGAGGTTCTTTTGGCTCCCGCTATCGACAATGAACTGTAGCGAGGAGCCCTTTACCCACATTTGGGAGTGAAATAGATGCTCCTCCTCCTCTGGATCTTCGGGTTCCTCCTTCTGGATCTTCGTGGTGGCAACAATGGCGTTGGGCTCTGCATCGATAATATGGTTCCCTTTGTCATTCCCCTTGTCAGGTTTTGACTTAGAGTCGGAACATGCATCTAATTCTGAAACCTTTAGCTCGGCCGCCAGTGACTGCTTGGCCCGACACTCACTTTTGTTGTGAGTGGAGCTTTTATGGAACTCATACCACTTTCCCGTGTCCTTTTTCGGCTTTGCGACGTTTTTCTTTGCTTGCAGCTTTGGCAGGTTGTCTTTGTCCTCCCCGCCTTGGCTTTTTCCTTTGTTCTACAGTTTGGAGGCACCTTTCCCTTGCTTTAGATTCGCAGATCCAAAGTCTCGCTTCTTCTGTTTAAACTTTTTCTCGACCTTGACGGCATATTGGTATGTCGTGCCGAGCGAGGAGATGTTCAGGAATTTTGTTTCTTCCTAGATGTACTTGTGTAGGCAATCATGGTATTTGAGTACCAAATGTTTCTCCGAATCCTTGATACCAAACTTTGTGCGAAGGGTATCGAAAATATTGGTAAACTCTGGCACGTCTTGTTCCCTTCCTTGCCGCAGCATGGTCCACTTTATGTATTGATCCTCATAGCTTTCGACAGGGTAGTACTGCTCCTTGATGGCATCCTGGAATGAATTCCAAGTGGGTGCGACTGAAAATAGTGAGCATGTACTTTCATCCTTTTGCTCACAGTAGGTTTCCCACTAGTCCTTGATATGTGGGGGGCTAGTTTGAGAAGAGCGAAAATAATCTTTTCCCCACTGGAAAAATCATGAAAAAAAACCCTCTAACAGATTTAACCATTTATCGACGGCATCTGCGTCTATCTGACCATGGAATATGGGGATTTCAAAATTAACTTGTACCTTAAATGGTGTGGCTTTTCCAGAGTAGCTGTTGGAAGCTGATGCGTCGCCTCTGGGTAGCCACTGAAGGATCTGGGCAAAGTTGTCCATCATTGCGTTCCTTTGTCACTCAAGGCCTTCTTCGAGCAAGATTTTGATAGGATCTCCTTTCCCCTCGTCTTTCTTTTCATCCACCATGGGAGGCCATCGAGATTGGCGAGGCTGGTCTTGCAAAGGTTCGACTAGTTCAAGCCCTAACTCCTTATATCCTGACCTCATTGAGGACATGCAAAGAAAAATAGAGAAAAAAGCAGACCATGCTGATACCACTGATCCAGATTTAAACAGGAACGTAAAAAATTACAGAGATAACCATAAACACAGAGATGCAGTAGAAATAATACTTCATTTCATTAATGTAAAATACTCAAAATATGCTTACACACAGAAGTGGAAATAAACCAGCTATGGCAATGGTAGCTTATCTCTGAGGAGAGATATGATGGCTACATGCCTCTGAACTACCTTACAATGAGGCTAAAGGGCCTTTTTATTATTGAACAATAAGGGCAAACCATAACCAACCAAAACCCTAACTCGATGAGATGTAACACCAAGAGTTTATGGGCCCCGTTGGGGTGAGTTGGACAACCAACTTCCCAGGGTCATGACTTGGTCATATTATCTCTGTTTGACGTGCACGATAACCCATTGGAAAGATCTCTCTAAGGACTATGACAGAAAAGACAATTTTAAAGAAAAATCGTGGGCGGTATACTTCCAAAAAAATGTCGTTTAGGGCCTCAAAACGGCTCTAGAAGTTTAGGACCCGAAAAAATTGCTAAAAGTAGTAAAGTATGCTACAATTAAGGAAACTGAAAAACTAAAAGAAGCAATGGTGGGGGTCCAAGTGGAATTGGTGGGTGGCCACCAATATCCACCTGGATCACTCATGAAGTAGTAAGGATAAGTTGTGTTTTCCTACACTATTAAATAGTATTATTGTTGTCATTGATCCCACGGGATGTTGATGCCATGATATTAGCTTTGTAAATTCTTTGAAGAAGGGCAGGGTTATGTTTCAATGATTATGTGTATTCATTGTTGCCCAATTTCTTGAATGATTATTGATATCTTGAGGAACTAATTGTTGCATTAAGGAAAATTTGGGACAAAATGAGGCTCTTGGAGAACCCTAGTCGAGTTCCTGGAAGGGTTATAGAAAACCTAGAGAGTATTTCTAATGGTTAATGTAAATATCATATAGGGGTTGTTGCAGAGTCGAGCCAGTGCTTGATTGGGTCGTAGGTGTCCATAGATCATAGATATATATCATATAACTATCGTGGGGTGGGATAGGTTAGGCCTAGACTTGGTTTGTTTAGAGTGGGTTCTAGTCCAATATCTCTAACATTTCAGAGTGGGGAAAAAACCACACATTTTAGTGAATTATTCATTTCGCGTGGGAATTTGGAAGTCTGGAGGTTCAAAGTGTGTGGAATTAGTTTGGGACCATATGTAGGCTATGGGCCAAACTAGATCGAGAGTTAGAGGTCTGAAGTACATGAACAATGCAGAGTTAGTTCAAGACCAAATGTGGGCCGAGGTATAAACTAGGTGGGTGGTCGGGGAGTTCAAGGAAGTTTGGTGTGCAACTTTCTTAACTGTGTTTGAACCATGAACCACTAAATACATATGCATTAGGGCACTTCATTGATCCAACATGGTAAGGGTATGTTAGCACTGCATGGGTTTCTATGTGGGTGTTGTGTGGTTGGGCTTGCCTTTGTGGAAAGGCTTTTAATGGCAAAATTTTGAAGGGCCATAGCTTTTGATCAGGTTATTAGTTTCCGATGAAATTTATATCCCTGGAAATCTCTTAGTGAGCTAAGTGTGATGGAAACGCCCAAGGTTAATTCCACTAACTTTAGGGAAATGAAGAAGATTTCTAACCCCATTTCCATGATAAGGAAATGGAGTTCATGTTAGAGAAAAGTAACACCTCCCATGGAGTCAGTTGAGGCTAGGTTGGTGGGAGAGAGTGTTACAGAGTGGTATCAGAACCAAGTTTGATATTAGACCTTTGGAGATAAGTTAGGGCTCTAACACTATGTGATAGAGTGCTAGGACCTATTATAGAGTATAACATTCATATTGAATTGATGGTGCTGGTAGCATTTAATGGTGATATATATGAAGTGTGTGTGTGTTAATTTTGATATGATTATTATTTCTAATAGACATGCTCACCTAACGTGTGATGTTTTAGATGGCTTGCACTTGTAGACTTAAATTAATAAGCCAAGGGGATGATTGATATGATGTATTTATATTTTGGATTATCTAATAGTGTGTTTATATGACAACACATAAGAAGACACCAAGGGACAAGGGATGAGGAGTAGAATGGTGTAGTAGAGCTTTGATAGATCTCAACATGGACATGAAGAAGAGTTAGTGAAAAAAGGAAGAGAAGAAGTTTCCCCTAATTAGATGGGTACTCTTGGAAGTCTAAGGGTTGGATTTAGAAGTTACAAAGCTGACAATGAGAAGCTTTTCAGGGCCCAAGAAAGGTAGGAAGAAATGAATGCTTTCATATTACAAAGCTTATTAGACCTACATAGACAAAATCAACATGAATTGGGAGCCAATTACAAGTTTAAGCGGAGTTCATATAGACATGGAAGACAACAATGAAGACTAATGGCATAGAGGGTAACAGGTCTAAGAAGAGACACGAGAAGTCAAGTGAGGATAGAGTGAGAGGAGGTACTCCATTGAGTACTCCATAAAGAAGGACATGTATTTATGAGAAGTTGTCCAGTGCTACTAAAAGAAGGCATTGCCAACAAAGAAGGAAAGGAAAGGAATTTGTGTCAGAAGAATTCAGGAAGGAAAAACCTCCTACATTTGATGGAGAAGTGAAGAAGGTCAAGGAAGAAAAGGCATGGTTTCTTGGAATGAAGAAAAGGTTGATATTTGGTGGGAATATATGATTTTTTTTAAGAACATTCAAGAAGAAGAGGCGTCATGGAGGAGATTCAAAAGTTATTTATGCTAGAAGTACCTATATGATAGCTATTATGATAGCAAGGCCAAGGAGTTTTATGAACTCCATATGGTACAATTGTCAACTAATGAATATACAACCAAATTCCTAGATTTTAAGAGATATGTACCCTATTTCAAGGAGGAGAAACCAAATATCCAAAGGTATCTTAGTGGTTTGACACAAGCCTTCATATATGAAATAGATTTTGATGAGCCTCAGACTCTAGAAAATTATATAAGGAAGCTGTAGAGATTTCTATAAATCTAGCTCTAGTACCATGTAGAAATTTCGTGTAGATTCAAGCTACTAATTGTAATATGCTAAAACAATAGACTTGAATCTACTCTACTCATCAGCAGAGACACTAAACGATCGATGAAATCGCGAAGCATATAAGAGAAAGAATTCAACCACACATGACACAATGATTTTTTGTGTAAATCCACAGCTAAAAACCCCCACTATCTATATATTGTATTAGTCAAAACGTCTGGATGAATACAATATGCTATGCTCAACCTTGAGCTCAACCTGCACAAGTATTTTTTATCCTTTGCCTGACTGACTACCTTTGGCCAATAATTATCCAAATTCCTAGCCTTCCAAGCTCCTACTTCCTTGCCCTCATAATCTCCACGCACAAACTTGTGCTTCCTATTGCTTGGTCTCACCAACTCATGCTCACCAAAACACTAATTAAATGTGTGCCTTAATTCCTCCTTTTAAAGGAAAATCAAATGGTTAAAATTAGCGAGATTTCTAATTAAGGAATGATTTTATTTTAGACCTTCTCCTAACTGCATGCACCATCTGTTTAATTTAGATGATTTTACAACTACTAGTACATTGTCCCTAAACTCCAATCTCAACTGGGTATTTCTCTGATCTAACATATATGAGTTAATTATGAGTGAATCTTTAGTTTACTAGTCGATCACTGCAGGTTACACCCCATTACTATAGGTTATACCCCACTACAAGATGTTACACCCCACTACTGCAGGTTACACCCCACTACTGTAAGTTACACCCCACTACTATAGGTTACACCCCACTACATTAAGTTACACCCCACTACTGCAGGTTACACCCCACTATTACAGGTTACACCCCACTACAATAAGTTACACCCCATTACGGGGCCTCTCACTAATTCCTCCATTAGTTGGAACTAGTTTAACTAACTTTAACTCAATTGGACTTAATTAAATAATTCAACTCAAAATAAACTCAACCAGTGCTCCTAATTGTAGGAGACACTCTACATGACTCTAATTAGACCCTCAACTTGAATTAACTGAGCTAACTAAGTCAAATTAACTTAATCAACTATTACAAGTTTTCATGAGATGTGGAATTACAATTTTATTCCCAATTTAATTCAAGGACAAATTAAATTAGGATTTTTTTCTTGATGTTATTTTTCACATTTTTTTTTTCTATTTTCAACACTCCCTCTCAACAAAAAAGGAATTCAACTCTAACCTGATCTAGTACCTTTAGAATGTTCTGCATGCAGCACTTGTCACTGTTGTTATTGCCACTGCAACATCTACAAACCAAAAAAAAAACATCCAAATAAAATAAACTGAATCAATTGTGTCTGCAACTGTCTACTAGGAAAACTATGTCGCTATTGACTCTGCTACTAAGCCTCCTACTCTTCTGTCAAAATTGTTCTACGCTCCTCAATATTTTACTGACACTAATCCTATTGCTACTCAATACTATGGGCTTCCATAGCAAGGTAATTATCCATGAGACAAAAAACACCTCATTGGATCTTGCCTAATTTATGAAACTCTTGGACTAAGTTTTCATATCGCCCCACCTCACACTTAGAGGTATGGATGCATGTGCTCCTCCTGCCCACTTGCATCGAAATTACCCCCTACTAGAGGTCTTTGCTTGAGTGGATGTCTCCATTCAGCCTCCTATTTGCTTCTCCAATTGTGGCTACTCCAAATCTTGTTGAGGCTACTTCTGAGGTTGCCTGTTGAGAGGTAATTCATGCTCCCTCTCAAGAACCAGATATCTAATATCTTCCTTGCTCCTCAAGGCTTTGCATGCATGATCTAAATCTGATCTACAAATATTGTTGTTGCTACTGCTCTTATGATGCTTCTGCATCACTACTACAACACTATAACAATGAGTCTGATATCCCCAGATCCTGAAGTACTAACTTCCATAGGGCTGCTCCCTCTGACACTAAAATCCCTCTAAATCTCAATCTCCTTGTGGAAATCTCTCTGCTCTTCAATCTACCAATGTTAATGATCACAACTCCTTTTTGTGTCACTAAACATTAGCTCATTGATTTTCCCACTAGCAACCTTCTTGCCCCATTAAGAAGTATGCACATAGGGTCTTTTGGATCTACCCTGAACTAGAGCTCCATCAATCTGTGAGGACAAATTCAAATTCTTTTCTTCTATTGTGATTTCAGCTTCGAAATCATGTGGAGATTTCTATAAATCTAGCTTTGACACCATGTAGAAATTCCTTGTAGATTCAAACTACTAATTGTAATATTCTAAAATAATAGAGTTCAATATACTGTACTCATCAGTGGAAACAATAAATGATAGATGAAATCATGAAGCATATAAGAGAAATAATTCAATCACACATAACGGTGATGTTCTGGGGAAATTCACAACTAAAAACCCCTAGTATATGTATATTGCATTAGTCAAAGATTCCAGATGAATACAATATGATCTTCTCAACCTGAACAATTATTTTCTATCCTCTACCTGACTCACTACCTTTGGCCAATACTTAGCCAAATTCCTAGCCTTCCAAGCTCCTATTTCCTTTCCCTCACAAGCTCCATGCACAAATTTGTGCTTCATATTGCTTGGTCTCACCAACTCCTCACCAAAAAAATGATTAAAATTGTGCCTTCATTCCTCCTTTTAAAGGAATTTCGAATGGTTAAAGTTAGTGAGATTTCTCATTAAGGAATAATTTATGTTAGGCCTTCTTCTGACTGCATGCACCACCTGTTTAATTTATATGATTTTACAACTAATAGTACACTGTCCTTGAACTCCAATCTCAACTAGATTTTTCTTTGATTTGACATGCATGAGTTAATTATGAGTGAATCTTCAGTTTATTGGTTGATCATTGCATGTTACACCCCACTATAGCAAGTTACACCCCACTATTGCATGTTACACCCCACTATTGCAGGTTACACCCCACTACTATAAGTTACGCCTGATTACTTCGAGTTACTCCCCACTACTGTAGGTTACACCCCACTACAGTAAGTTACACCCCACTGCTGGACATCCCACTAACTCCTCGATCAGTTGGAACTAGTTTAACTTACTTTAACTCAGTTGGACTGAATTAAATAATTCAACTCAAAATAAACTCAACTAGTGCTCCTAATTGTACGAGACACTCTACATGACTCTAGTTAGACCCTCAACTCGAATTAATTGAGCTAAGTCAAATTAACTTATTTAACTATTACAAGTTGTCATGAGATGTGGAATTACAATTTTATTCCCAATTTAATTCAAGGACAAATTAAATTAGGATTTTTTTCTTGATGCTATTTTTAACATTTCTTTTTTCTATTTTCAACAAAATCTAAAGGACTACTATGAAAAATCTAAGCACAAGTTAGAAGATTGATTGGAGAACAAGGGGTAAGTCTAGATATAAATGAAAGGGGTAGAAGGTTCCAAGACACCAACAGGGTGGAAGTGCAAGGTTTGTCACTACTTCTAGTTGTGACAATCCATCTAAACCTATTAGAGAAGAAGAGGATGGGTCCAAGAGGAAACCCATATAATGTTGGAAGTGTGGGGATGACCACTTACAAAGGGATTGTCCTTAGCTACAAAGGAATCACCCAAGACTGCACATTATATAGGAAGCTAAGATAGTAAACGACATATCTTGAAGTGTTCCACACATATATGCAACATTGGATAACAAATAGATTAATCACCAAGCTTCAGTGATTGAAGTGGAATGTACGGTAAATGACCAACTTGTTTAATTTTTAATTGATCATGGTTCAAATTTTAGTTATGTGAGTCCAACCATAGCTAAGAAATGTGCATTACAAAAGGAAGCACAAAAGGAGTCATGGCTGGTCCAACTGGCCACCAAGAAAAGGAGACAAGTAGAGAATGTAGTAAGATTGTGCCCAATTATGCTGAGTGGCATGCCCACAATGAAAGATTTAAATTTGTTTCCTTTGTGTATGGATGACATCCTCATCAGAATGGACTAGTTGGCTAGCCACAGGGAAAAAATTCACTATTTTGGCAAGTCGATTGAATGCCTCAATGAGGTTGGTGAAAAGATGGCGCTGCAAGGAAAATTGAAACCAACATCAATCAGGTTGGTAAAAATGTTGAAGCTAAAATGAAGTAGTTGGAAATGATGTAGATTTTTCATTGTCTAAATAACCAATGATCTTGAATGGAATAGTAATAACCTAATGGAGAACCCAGATTTAAAAAAAAATAAAAAAAAAAAATAAAATAAAAAAAATAAATAAATAATAAAAAATTAATAAAAAATTAAAAAAAAAAATAAAATAATAAATAAATAAATAAATAAATAAATAAAATAATAAAATAAAAATAAATAAAATAAAATAAAATAAAATAAAAAATAAAATAAAAAATAAAAAATAAAAAATAAAAAAAAAAATTGAATATGTGTTTCTAGAGGAAATCCATGGATTGTCACCACACAGGGAAATCAATTTCTCCACAGAAATTTTTCCAAGAACAACACTGACATCTAAAGGTATTTATCGAATGAATGCACTAGAATTAATAAAGATTAATATACAACTAAAATAAATTTTGGAAAAAGGTTATATAAGGTCAAGTGTGTCACCTTGGAGAGCACCAATTGTTTTCGCGAGAAAGAAAAGTGGCACACTAAGATCGTGCATGTATTATAGGAAACTAAATAAATCCACCATAAAGAATAAATATCCCTTGTCATGGATCGATGATCTATTTGATCAAGTAAGGGGAGTAGCAACGTTTTGAAATATTGATCTGATATGTTGGTACCATCAAGTATGTATAAATGATGAATATATTCATAAAACATCATTCAGAACTAGGTATGGGAACTATAAGTTTGTGGTTGTGTCCTTTGGGCTTACAAATTCTCCTAATAATTTCATGTGTTTAATGTTACGAGGAGAATCTACTAGTAATGTTACAACTACTAAGAGAGCATAAAATTTATGCAAAACTTAGAAAGTGTGAGTTCTTTTAGTCCCATATCCAATATTTGGGGCATATACTCTCAAGGGAGGGTATGAAAGTTGATCTAGAAACGATTAAGGCAATTATGGAATGGTCAAATCCACAAAATGTAGTAGAAGTAATATTATTCATGGGGTTGCAGGTTACTACAGGAGGTTCATTAAGAACTTATCTAATATTGGTTATCCAATCATCGCATTGCAAAGAAAAGGAATTAAATTCCAGTGGAAATCAAAATTCCAAGACAGTTTGAAGAAAATGAAATACTTGCTCACACATGCACCAGTGCTAAGGATATCATACTTGGATGAAGACTTCGTGGTATGCATATATACTTGCAAAGAAGGGCTAGGTGGATTCCTCATGCAAGAGGGACAAGTAGTTTTCTATGAGCCTAGGAAGTTGAATGAGCATGAACAAAACTATGTGACTCATGATATGGAATTGGTAGCGATAGTCCACATGCTAAAGATGTGGAAACATTTTCTCGTTGGAAGAAAATTTGTATTAATGAGGGAGGGCTAAAGTAATTATTTGATCATCCTAAGCTAAAATCTAATCATGAATTGTGGTTGGAATTAATTAGTGATTTTGAATTTGAAATTAAATACATCAAAGGTAAAGAGAATAAGGTAGTTGATGCACTCAGCAGAAGGCTACAACTAGCTCATATAATAGTTGTGAATTTAATATACAAGAAAATATTAAATAGGTCGAGAAACAAGATGAGCATTATCACCAAATAAAAGAGCACTTATAGCAAGATCCTGAAGGGGAACTGAGAAAAAAATTCTCTTATAGACAATGGATTTCTAATTTTCATAGCAAAGTGGCATGTATCTTGTGGGGGTGACTTGAAGAATATGAATGAACATCCTAAAACACCATATTCTGGTCATCCTAGGTATCAAAAGATGATAGCAACCATGAAGAGGTCATATTATTGGTCAAACATGAAAAAGGATGTGGTTAAGTATATTAAAAAATTCCTGGAATGCTAGTAGGTAAAGATGAAATGCAAACATCTAGTAGGATTGTTGCAAACAATCCCCATTCTGGAATGGAAATGGGAATTCATTTCCGTGGATTTCATTATAGGTTTTCTAAAGAAAAATAGGCAGCATTATGCCTTTATGTCCTTGCTAGAAAAGTTGAGCAAGATATCTCACTTCGTGTCTGTTAAATCTACTCATACAACAAGCGAAATTTCTAAGGTTTTAATAGAAGAAATTATGAGATTACATGGTACACCCAAGAACATTATCTCGGATAGGGATGCAAAGTTTACCTCTAAATTTTGGAAGGAACTATTTGCTGGTATGAGGACAGAATTGGACTTTAGTACATCATATCATCCTCAGAAAGATGGGAAGACTAAGAGGGTAAGCAGAGTGCTAGAAGACATTATTAGATGTATTTCATGCACCATCCAAGGAAGTGGGAATAGTTTCTTCCACTAGTGGATTTTTCCTATGAAAAATAGGTATCAATAGTCATTAAAGATGAGTCCATTCATGGCTCTTTATGGTAGCAAGTGCAAAACTCCTATTAGCTGGGATGATCCAGTGAAGGGAGTGCACATTGGGCCAGATATGATGAAGGAGATGGAGCAAGAAACATTTGTCACCAGGAAGCAACTGAAGATATCTTAAGATAGGTAGAAAAACTATGCATACCAACATATAATGCACAAAGAATTTAAAGTGGGGGATCATGTGTATCTCTAAATTAGGCCAAAGAGAAGCTCACTAAGAATTGGGACTTGTGGAAATTTGGAACCATGGTTTTGTGTGCCATTTCAGGTTCTAGAGAGAATAGGACTAGTGGCATATAGATCATCCTTTCCACCACAATAAATTTTCACCTTTTTTTCCATGTTTTTTAACTTAAAATATATGGGGAGGATGCTAATCATGTGATCTATTGGTCTGTGCTATAGGTAGAACTAGAGGAAATTTCCAATCGAAACCTATAGGCATTCTATATTGGAGGCATATCGTGCTTCAAAATCAAGTAATTGAGCAGGTTAACATGCAGTGGAAATACTTTTAATCAAACAAAGACACTTGGGATATGGTTGAGCAAATGAGGGTGTCATACCCATTTTTGTTTGCTAGTTAACCAATGTGAAATATGAATGTAAATATGAATTTTATATGTAAATGAATGGGAAGAGATGTCTATATAAATCTCTTACAATATTGTTTTTTATGATATAGAACACTGGGGATGGTGTTCCTCTAAGGGGGTGGGGCCTATGACATCCATTTCATCAACCCTCTTGTAAATATTATTAAGAATTGTAAATCATGTAAATTATGTGGAGATGTAACACATTGACGAGCTAGAAAGTGGACACAAATTCATAGGTCTAAAGGAGGAGGAATTTCTTGTAAACCACCAACTTGCATTTACTTCATCACTTAAAGCTATGTTGGTTTAATAACAATGTTGTGCAACCATTTACTAAGGCGAATGGGATCCTAAGAAGATGAAGAGTTTGCACACTTGCCTCAAAGCGGTGTTGATAAATTCAACATGCGAGAGTACTCAAAGAGAGAGAGACTCAATGAGGAGTCTCGGAGGGAGAGCAATATTCACTAGCCATGAGGTGTTAGGAATTACGTGGAGGTGTGTCGAAGTGAAAAATATAGGGAGGATCACATTGAGTAGGGGAAGCAGATCTTGGACTTCGTGATGGACATAGAACTACTTAGAAGATTAAACTTGTGTTAACCCTGTGTTCTACACTCATGGGATCTAATCCCTATATTTTACAAAGACCTATTCTTGTTCTTGTGTTTCTTGAGTTGTGCATGTGTATAGTGTTATCAATATTTTCATGTGAGCCTATATGTTGTGTGCCAGGGAGAGTTCAATCAAATGGTGACACTTTGGTGTTAGCTAAGTTGATAAACCTATGGGGCTTCCTTATTGATCATCACCTGAGAAATGGCTTGCTTTAGGTTTCTAAACCATTGGGAAACTTGTTGAATTGACAAAATGTTGGTCAAGCTGAGACACTCAAGTACTAGTTGGGGACTGATAAACACTAGGTGTATCCTTAGAAACTAATAACACTAGTGTTAGCTACCATTGATAAGCTACCTAGAGAAGTGGACTCTTTAACCCCACATTATCTAATTCAAATGATCAAATTCCCAATTTATGTATACATTCATCTCTAAAGATGAACTAAGACTCTCTATGCCCTACATGAACCCCATGTGTGCGTCTTGTTGTTGGTTGAGCGCCACTATAGTGTTGCAACTAGAAGTTGTTGGAGATACCACTTGAGAAGTGGTCTCTTCCTCATACAATCGACTGATTGGTTGAGAAATCCTAAGAAATTTACCTCCTTGAACTCTTAATCCAGCTCAAGGATGGTTGGTTATAAGAAAGAATTACAGTGTAGTTAGCCTATGATTGGGTGGAAGTTGAATTTCCACTCTCAGTTGCCAATTTTTATGTCTCTACACATGTAATGCTAAATGAATGCTAAAATTTATTACATATCAAACCCCCTAGACGAGGGGTGTATATTTTGTATCATTTGATGAGATGTATGCACATTTATCTCTTGTGGTATGAGACTTAAGGATCTCTGCATGGCTATTATATTTATAGTGAGTTCTATGGCTTGTTAATCAACTAGAATGTTGCTATGGTGAATGAAATTCCATGGTCTATTTACTATGTTTTAGTTAAGAGTCTTTGTGTTTAAGAGGTTGTTGTTTAAGGTGTTGTTTATCCAATCATGTGGTTATGAAGCTCGCAGGGCTTGCAGGCTAGTAATTTTCTCACTCATGAAGTAGTAAGGGTAAGTCATGTTTTTCTACACTAGTAAATAGTTGTATCACTATAGATGAGCCCACCGAGTATTGATGCCATGATATTGGTTGTGTATATTCTTAAAATAATGATAGGATTATGTTTCAATGATTATGTTTATTCATTTTTTCTCCATTTCTTGAATGAGTCTTGATATCTCAAGGAATTGATCATTGCATTAAGGCACAATTAGGACCGAACTAGGATCCAGGAGAACCTTGGTCAATTTCTTGGAAGGTTGTAGAAAACCCAAAGAGTCTTTCTAATGGTTAAGGTAGATAGCCCATAGGGATTTTTGCAAACTCAAGCCAGACCTTGATTAGGCTATAGATGCACATAAATCATAGTTACATATCATATAACTATGGAACTACGAGATAGGTCAGGCTTGGACTTGGTTAGTCTAGAGCGAGGCCTAGCCCAATATCTCTATTTCTACAGAATAGGGCAGAACCCACACATTTTATTAAATTATAAATTTGGCGCAGGAATCCATACACCTAGAGGTTTGGAGTGTAAGAAGTGCACAAAATTAGCTCAAGACCCAATGGGGTCAGAATAACCCAAGAGTCAAAGTTCCAAAGAGCACAAAGGGTGCAAAGTTAGTTTGGGACCGGATGTGAGCCCAAGTCTAGACTAGTTTAGGTGTCCAAGAGTTCAAGGAAGTTTAGTGTACAACTTCCATAATTTCATGTGAACTCTGCACCAACAAATTCATATGTGTTAGGGAATTTTGTGGACCTAACGTGGAAAAGGTACGTGGGTACCACATGGGTGCTACATGGGTGCTACATGGGTGCCATGTGGTTGGAATTGCCTACGTGGCAAGGATTTTAAGGGTGAAATTTTGAAGGCCCATATCTTTTGATCGAGTTATCTGTTTCCAATGAAATTTATATCACCAGAAAGCTCTTGACAAGACGAGTGCAATGGTGAAGCCCAAGGTTAATTCCACTAAAGTTGGGGAAATGAAGAAATTTTGTAATCTCATTTCCATGATAAGGAAATGGAGGTCAAGTTAGAGAAAATTAACAACTCATATGGAGCCAGTTGCGGATAGGATGGTGGGAGGGAGAGTTACAGGAAGTATCTCCACACCTGGTGGTATCATTTCTCTCTACTTGACTTTGTTTCACTTATGTTTCTGATTGTAAAGGATAATTTCCTTGTGGGCTTGTTGGAGTCTGGATTTATATTTCCTTTATGGCTTTTATTGTCTCATTTTGTTTAAGGTGTATGATGCTATATTATTGATTGTCACCTTTTTCTAAGTACACCTTCTATGATCATGCCCTTAATTCGATTTTTGGTGTTTCATTTTTATCCCTTTCCACTTTAGATATTTTATTTATCAATCTCGCTTGGATCGTTGACTAGGATTTCCCTTGCAACTTTGAACACATTCCTATCCACTCTTCACTACTCAACTTTCTAGCTCATTCACTCTTAGCCTCCAAGGTCACATTTCCTATGTTGTATCTGCCCCACCCTAGACCCACAACTAGTATCAATATTATCGGTGTGTGCTTCTTTATCACCTAGTATACTATCTTTGGCAACATAAACTTTTAAATCCTTTTCCCTAATGTCATCTCCTTTGCTTATATATTTTCTAAAATCATGACTAGTGGACGGTCTATTTTTGGGTGAAAGGGGGGCATACATGGTCGCACCATTGCCTCTAATCAGATAGACAACCTTGATTCCTCCTCTTCCTAGCTCCATGGACATGCTATTAGTTGGGCCTCCACCTCAACATTATTGCACCTCTTATCCATACCAACACCAAGCCACCTTAGTACAATCAACACATGTCAATAATTTTCCATTCAAGTATCTAGATTTATTGATTTTTTTTTTCGATTCATTCACAAATACAAAACCTTTCACATTCATCTAGATCTAAGAAAAACTAAAAATTCCATTTAAACAAAATTTGGGATTTATACACTTCCAAATTCCATGTCAACTTTGTCATATAAACACCACATTGATTGCCACATCAACTCCTCCACATTATAATGCCATGTCAATACATCGTGTTGGCATGTCAGATCATCCAAATCTATCTATAATTCCATGTTAACCACCATGTCACCAACTTCCATCCACCTACATGAATTGGGGTTTTCTCCACATAGGTTCCATGTAACTACCACATGGTATATCCATCTAACATTTATATCTAGGCTTTTTCAAAGGGAACAATATAAATAAGTTTTCGAATCCTGAACTTATAGATTCAAATAAACAAAGGAGTTTTGGATCCTCTTGATATCTGAATTTTATCAAAGAATATGAAAGAGTTCTAGAGTACGAACTGCTAGATTTCAAATATATTGGATATCCAGATTATGTCAAATGATGAGGAAATTTTTCAATAATCCACTGAAAGGAAAATTACTAGATTCAAAATATTTTACATGTCCATATTCTATCAAATGATAGGAAATTCATGGGAACCGATGGAAAGGAAAAGTACTATATTCTAATAGTTAGCTCCTTTCCTCTATTGGCCCTTATTCATGGTCACCATTGGCCCCAGTGACCAAGGGTCAGGGAAAAAAATTCAAGCCTATATGAACAATGTTGAAGTATTAAAGAATGCATAATGAAGAATAAATTTCACAACAAAACTAAAACCTTAAATAAATAAATAAGTAAGAATATTTGGGCATAAATTTCATACAAAGAAGAATTAATCTAAAACTCATATATTTTACGTGGAAACATTCCAATCGGGTAAACAATCAAAGTGTGTATCTTGAAATTTAACAAAATGATGACCAAATGAACTTTCAAACAATATTATCATCAACTATATTTGAAGGAAAAAAATAATTTTGTATCTAGAGAAACTCTCAAGAATGAAATTGCCAATTTTTAAAAGAGTTATCATACTAGTAAAGAGAAGAATCATATAATGGCATATTAAAATATTTACTCCACTTCCTCAATTCCACAAATGATACAAAGAACAAAATATAAAGTTATCCAATATATATTATTTCTAACAACATGTAATAATACTTAAATAATTAACAATTCAAATGACACCTTAATTTTATATTTTTTTACCGACAAAATATTCAAAATTTATAATTAGAATAATGTAACAAATTATCAAAGGAATAAATTTAAACTTATCTAAATGCATAAAAGGTTATCAATAAAAATAAGTAACTGAATGATTTCCACCCAATTGTAGGTAGTTCTTTATAACGCCACCTCCTAGAGAGGCTATGATACCACTAGAGCTATGTAGGAAAAATAGGTATGAGTTCAATTTACAAGGAATTCAATTAAGATGACTTCCACTAACAGGTTTTTCAAAAATACATAGTGGCTATAGGAACCAACACAACCTGTCTCTCACAACACAAAAGTAAATCCTTGTCTACTTCTCAATCCCTTAGAAATCTCTCCTTCTAGTTCGTTTTAGTGAGGACATAAAAAGATCCAGCTAATGTCACAAATATTCCTTGTAGACTTCATGGTTCCCTAGATATTTCAACAAGTATATCTACTTATTTTCATGGGTGGCATGATTTATATGTTCATGTCACTTTGTTTCTTATTATTTTATCTCTAAAATTGATCTCCTTTTTTTGTCTTTTTCCCATCCTCCATATTTTCATTCAAATTTCCCATGCATCCCCCCAGCAAGAAGTTTCCCCCATTACCTCTTCTTGTTCCAAGAATGTAGGGGATACAACTTGCTAAAGTATACGAGTGATGGCTTAAGTATATGAATTGGTTTTCTCCATTACTTTTATCTTAAACAAGGTGGAGATGATAAGGTAGGATAGATAAAGGAACAATAAAGAAATCCCTTAGACTTTCTTACCTTTCCCCATTTTTGGTATCATAACCTCTATATACACTCATGTCTACTGGACTTGGTATTAACTGCGAAAGTATAAAATTTTACAATGTTTACAACACTATGCTATGGCTACCTCATCGTGATCAATATAGCAAAAAAATAAAATATCCATGCATAGTATTTAACAAAATTAATTTCAATTTTTTGAAGGATAATAATTGGGATGTTACATTCCCTTCCCCTTGGAATAATATCATCCTAGGTGTTTTCTTAGTGCAACAATGTCTATGATGAAAACACGGATGATTATGCCTCTTTTATGGCATCTTCCATATCCAAAGTGGCCTCATCAACCTTGAACTATTTCCATTACACTTTTATCTACCCAATGGCTCAATTTAAAAGCAATGTTACTTTTCTATCTAATATGCATAAGGGTTGTGGCTATAACTCTCCCTCTAGATCCACCTAAATTACAAGCCTGTCAATAACATAGTTAATATCATGTACACATTTCTTTAATGGTGATGTATGAAAAGCATTAAGTTCTTCAATATTTGCTAGTAAAGCAAGTTCATAAAATTTTAGTCCTATACTTTCCAAAATTTCAAAAGGTCCATAATATTTGGGTGCAAGTTTGACATACGTTCCAATATTTAGGAATTCATGGTTTCACTTTTTACATATTAGACCAGATAAAATGGTCATTTAAACAAATTTCTAGACTTTTGGATTCCATTTAATCTCTACCACATGCACCACATTGACCTCCACATCAACTCCTCTACACTACGATGCCACATCAACACACCATGTCACCATGCCACATCATCTAAATATTCTATACTACCATGTAAACATGTCACGTCAACCATCACATTACCAACATTCATCCACCTACATGGCTTGGGGTTCGTTCCATGTAACCATCACGTGATTTATCTAGCTAGCATCCACATTTGGGTATTTCCAAAAGGTACAATTTAAATAAGTTTCATATTCCCATACTTCTAGATTCAAATAAAAATTGAACTTCTAGATCCTCTAGATATTCTATTATGTCAAAGAATGGGAAAGAGTCTCATGAAAAAAATAAGGGTGAGTTGTCGGGTTCCAAATATTCTAGGTATGATAGGGAAAATTATCAATAATTGATAGAAAGGAAAACTGTGGGATTTTGAGTCTTTCAGATATCAAGATTGTAAAATGAAAAGAAAATTCCCAATAATCGATGGACAAGAAAATTGTCAAATTTTAGTCTTTAGCCCCTTTTGTCTACTAGCACTTAATCATAGTCACACCATCCCATATGACTAGGGGTTGGGTCCAAAACTTCAAGCATAAATAAACAACATTGAGGTGTTATAGAATTCACAACAAAACATAAATTTCATAATAAAACTACTAGCCTAAATAAACAAAGATGGAGTCTTACGCTAATCATATCCAAGAATAAATTTCACAGAAAAGAAGAAATCTAAAACCCACACATTTTCTTTGGAAACATTTCAATGGGGTAAATAACCAAAGTTCATATCTTTAAAATTAAAAGAAATGATGACTAAATGAACTTTCAAACAATATTATCATCAAATATATTGGAAGGAAACATAGAACTTAATATCCCTTGAAACCACCAAGAATGAAATTTCCCAATTTTTAAAATATGTATCATATTAAAAAAGAGAAGAATCATATAATTACATATTAAAATTTTTATTCAACTTCCTTAATTCCACATATGATACATAGAAGAAAATAATTGTATAGTGTACATTATTTCTAATATCATGGAATAAAACTTACAAATTTAATAGTTTAAATGACAGAGTATTTTTTCTATGTGTTTACCCATAGCATATTTAGAATTTATAACGAGAGTAATGCAACAAATTATCCAAGGTATAAATTGAAACTTATCTAGATGCACCAAATATGATCAACAAAACCAAGTAAACTAAACAACTTCCACCCTACCATAGGTAGTTTACTATAAAACTCCACTCCCTAGCTAGGTTATGATACCACTAGGACAAAGTAGGAATAATGGTTCTGAGTTTAGTCCATAAGGAATTCATTCAAGATAACTTGCATTGCCAAATTTTACAAAATACAAACTAACTACATGCACCCATATTACCTACCTCTCACAACACAAAGGTTTCCTCCTTTTCTCTACTTCTCAATCCCTCAAAATTCTCTCATTCTAGTGTTTTTTAGTGGGGACATAGAAAGGTCCAACTAATGTCACAAAACTTCATTATAGACTTCTAGCTTTATTAGCTCTTTCAACAAGTGTATTTTCTTGTTTTCATGGCTGGTTTGATCTATGACGCTTTGTTTTTTCTCTTTTCATCTCTAAAAATTCTCTTTTTTTTTTTTTCCTTTTTCCTTGCCTTCTTCTCATTTGAATTTCCATGCCTCCTCCCTAACAGAAACTTGCCCCAAACTACTTATTCTTGTTCTAAGAATGTAAAGGAGATACTTACTAAATTATATGTGATGAAAAGGAAAACTGCGGTGAAACAATTTCCCTTTCATTTCATAAATCCTTACGTGATTGTGGGTTATGGTCCACCTATACAAATCAGAAGCCTTTACATTGGTGGATTTTAACAAAAACCCGACTAATCACCAAACAACGGAATAACACATAACCCGCCAACGAATGTCGGTCCCACTCTGGACGCCGAAGACCGGACTTTAAAAGAAATCAAACTCCCGATCATAATTCGTTGGGTCCACTCTTTCCCAAGCCTTATCGGCTTCAATATTCGTTGTTGATCTTACCTTTCAATCCGACAGTTTTTGGTTCACCCGATTAACGAAACTAATTGGTGATCCTTCATTGTTGATCAAAGCATAATTGATCCAACAGTTAACAATGATATCGGATGAGCCACTTACATGAGGATTACCACCCAATAAAACGGTTTCCTCTCTCCTGCGGCATGCTACATGTCCACTGATAAATGGAATCAAGTGACCACCCTGGATTACCACTTACCACTTAGAGCCTGCACAATAAACCATTTCCTATTATGAAACTTCTTTTCTCGCACACTAATGCTCACGCTTTTTACCCATGCGATAATCGTCGATGTAACGGATCCATTGATCTGACGATCCAGATCAACTTCCAGCATTTCCTCACCTTCCGCCATTATTGTCCATCGATCTATACGATCTAATAGTTCTTCTCTATGTTTGATCATTTATGATGGGATTTGTGTTATAACACAAATTAACTCTTCCATTCTCTGTTTAAACACCCACATTATAGAACAGTTTATTCTAATATCGTATTTAACATTTGGATCGACATCGATCCTTATAGTGATCGATGGTCGATCAAAAAACCTAAACACGGAAATTAACTCCTACATCTAACTATAGGTAAACAGACATAGACACCCAGAAATTCACATAACACACACATTTTTATTATACAGAATTAAGTTACAATCTAAGGCATTTCAGCCTTAGTCACAATTTCTCGATTACATTGTATTCTCACTCTTTATCTATGCTCTCTTTTTCACACAATACATATTCTCTTTATATGGGAAATTACATAAGTGTGGATCATCTTAGATCCACAATTTCCTCTCACAAATTGCCTAAATCTCTCGATTCGCATACACGGCAGATAATTATATTAAATTAAGTCTTCTCGAGGCTTATCAATTCCATCAAATTTGCTATGTTTAAACCGAATTTTGCTCCGTGTTTACATGATTGTCCATATCTCCTCCTCCATAGCTCAAAATTTGAATTTTGTTTAAAGGGGGTCAGATGCTCCTACATTAGACTCCCGAGGCACAAAAATTTATGACCTCCTGGTCATATGCTTCTCCTTAATCCCATAGCAATTCTACCCACTTCCTTAGTGGAATTGCCTTCATGATCTTTCTGTGAGCTGCAACAAAATCTTTGCAATAACAGCCTTCTCTGCTACACGATACCTCACCAAGCTTCTCTCCCTAAGCTCAATCTTTTGGCATCTCTCTGGTTCTCTCTTCTATGGAACCAATTGAGCACTCCATGCTCTAGGTTGCTGCAAGTTTTCTCACCTTCTACTAAAGACCACAAACTCACCAGTCTTCAACATAATTGTACCTCCTTCTTTCGCACACAAAATCTTCTTTCTTCTCGCAGGAAACCTTTCCCTGCTCTGATACCACTTGAAGAAAAGGAAAATTGCGGTGAAACAATTTCCATTTCATTTCATAAATCCTTACATGACTGTGGGTTATGGCCCACCTATACAAATCCGAAGCCTTTACATTGGTGGATTTTAACAAAAACCTGACCAATCACCAAACAGTGGAATAACACATAACCTGGCAACGAACGCTCATCCCACTTTAGATGTTGACGACTGGACTTCAAAAGAAATCAAACTCCCTATCATAATTCATCGGGCCTGCTCTTTCCCAAGCCTTATCGGCTTCAATCTCCGCCATTGATCTTACCTTTCAATCCGACGATTGTTGGTTCACCCAATCAATGAAACTAATCGGTGATCCTCCACCGTTGATCAAATCACACTTGATCCAACAATTAACAACAATATCAGATGATCCACTTGCACGAGGATTACCACTTGATAAAGCGGTTCCCTTTCTCCTGTGGCATGCTATGTGTCGACTAATAAATGGAATCGAGTGACCACCCTAAATTACCACTTACCACTTAGAGCCTGCACGATAAACCATTTCTTGTTATGAAACTGCTTCTCTCGCGCACTAACGCTCACGCATTTTTCCCATGTGATAATCATCGATCTAACGGATCCATTGATCTAACGATCCAGATCAACTTCTGGAATTTCCTCACCTTCTACCATTACTGTCTGTCGATCTGTACGATCCGATGGTTCTTCTCTGTGTTTGATCGTTTATGATGGAATTTGTGTTATAACACAAATTAACTCTGTCATTCTCTGTTTAAACACCCACATCACTCCATACAACAGTTTACTCTGATATCGTATTTAACATTTGGATTGCCATCGATCCTTATAGTGATTGATGGTCGATTAAAAAACCTGAACATGAAAATTAACTCCTACATCTAACTATAGGTAAACAGACACATACACCCAAAAATTCACATAACACACAAATTTTATTATACAGAATTAAATTACAATCTATCGATTACATTGTATTCTCACTCTCTGTCTATGCTCTCTTTTTCTCACAATACAAACTCTCTTAATATAGTAAATTACATAATCATGGATCATCTCAGATCCATGATTTCCTCTCACAAATTGCTTAAATCTCTCTATTCGCATACATGGCAGATAATTACATTAAATTAAGTCTTCTCGAGACTTATCAATTCCATCAAATTTTCTATGTTTAAATCAAATTTTGCTCCCGGTTTACATGATTTTCCACGTCTCATCCTCCATAGCTCAAAATTTGAATTTTGTTTAAAGGTGGTCAAATGCTCCTACATCAATATGAGTGATCACTAAACAATAGGAATTGGTTTTCTCCACTACTCATAACTTAAACAAGGTGAAGATGATAAGGCAAGATAGATAAAAGGAACAATAAATAAATCCCTTAGACCCTTGTTACCGAGAATAGTGTCCACTCAGAGCTGCTATTCCCACTAAGACTGGTAGCTATCTTAGAAACAAACAAGTAAAGACTACTTTCATTTTCCTTTATGAAAATAGATAAGAGTGGAACAAAGGACACCAACCTTAGTCTTGCGCTTGGTTCCTTACATAATTCCTCTCCTTCCTGATAGATCTTTACCGCTTCTTCTTCGTCTGCCCAGCTTCAAAGAGCACCTATGGAATCAAAGCAGCATACTACTATCGAAGAATAGAGATCTATATTCATAAATAACACAAGACCAGATATGTATTAACCATACAAATGCATATATAATTAAACATACAAGAATATGGAGGAAATCTTGAATAGCTTTATTAATATCAAGAATAGCAAGAGGATTACAACCAATAGTTCTGACCCAGCATCATCCTCCAACAAGAAAGCCCTTCTTCACCTCAATTAAAGCTTAGATCACCCATACTATGAAGTTTCACCAGAAAACCAACAACACTTCTCTACAAGATACAAGATTCCAGCCTTCGGATCTCTGTGATGAGGGATCCATATATAGATGATTGTAGGGGTGTGAGTCATCTTCTGGGGTTTTAATTAGTGTCCTCTCTCTGATAGTTCTTGATTCCACTTGGAGACTGATGATCTCTTTGTTGAGCCTCAACCTTGCACCTTCCTATACACCCTCTTAGCCCTCATTCTCCACTCACTCCATTCATCCAGTCGTTAAATCATTGCATTATAGTTTAAAAAGGATTGTTTATATGGTTTTCTCACTATACTGATGACTGTTGTTTGGTTTAGTTTTTGTTCATGCAGCTGCGGAAACTTGTCAGTTTCCGCAGCCAGCACAGGTTTCCGCAGCCAGCATAGGATTCCGCAGCTATTTTGTTAAAAGCTGTGCTCCAGGTGTCCTCTGAAGGAACGAGCTACATGGGAAAGCTCCAGATGGCAGGTACATGGAACGTGTCCCTTCAAATCGGCCAAATCATCCATGAGAGGCCGCGGTCAACCAAAGTCAAAGACAAGGCCAGCCAAAGAGTTCAGCGGTGGCACATCACTGTTTTAGGCACGTGAATGATACGTGGCATAGTTCTTAGCTCACGAAGGCACCAACACACTTGGAGATCGTTCCTGAAACGTGAATCTAACAGCCAACCACTCCGAAGATTTAAAGTACATAATGACATTTACACTAGATCTTGGCTGAAGAGATCTACATGTCTATGGCAACGCAGTTAATAGCATAGAAGTTGTTAGTTAGCTGTAGTATTTTTGCATTATAAATAACACGTCATTGAACGTTGTAAAGAGACTTTTGATGCATGTGAATTCTGAACTGTTTATGTAATTTCCGCGCTGCTGGTTATCTTATCACCCCACTGTTTTATACGCTGTTGTTTTAAATACATGAGAAGACTTTTCTGAAGATAGCCGTGTGATTATTTGATTGGCTGAAGTGGCAGAGGGCCCCTGCACGCTAAAGCCTTGTAAAGTGTTTATTTAGTTTCATTATGTTTTTGTTTTATCATTAGCTTGTACGTAATATGTTGTTTTATGTTTCTGCTATTCATATCTTCACCTTTGTTTTCTTAGAGCTGTAAACTGATCAGTGCTTTTTGCAAGTTCTTTTAGGCAACCCGGGCAATTTTTCATCTTTTTGATAACTTTTGGCATATGAGATCATCTTGTTCTTCCTGCTAACTTTTATTTTCTGGAGTTTAAATTCAGCATTGTCCTTTTCAAGTTGTGATTTGCTTATCTCTTTTTCTGCTAGTTAGACATCATACTGCTCATCAATTTATGATTTCTTTCTGTGGTCAAATGGCTATATCAGCAAAGAATCAGAATATTACTAACTGTAGTGTGATTTAGATGTCATATTGCTTACTCATGGTTGCTTTCCATAAAGTAGAATGAGCTGAATGGTAAAGGACTAGAAGAGTTTAAGTAGTGTGATTAGTTTCTTTTCTGCAATCTACATTTAGCTATCATATTGCTTGACATGTTCATGATTACTTCCCCAAGGTAGATTGAGCTGAGGGGTAAAGGATTTGAAAAATTCAAGTAGTGTGATTAGTTTCTTTATGCAATTTACTTTCTTGAACAGTTAAATATCATATTGCTTAACTTGTTTATGATTACTTCCCACCAGGTAGATTGAGCCGAAGGGCAAAGAATCTGAAAAGTTAAAGTAGTGTGAATT